>JALPQI010001917.1:0-115988 GCA_025490895.1 Thaumatotibia leucotreta
TCATGGGTCCCGCTCACTCATCATCATCAGCCTATCTCCTTGCGCTGCTGGACTTAAGCCTCTCCTATTAACTATGCGTAGCGTAGGTCTATACAGGGTGTTTGTTATGTCGTTAGCCAAATTTGGATATGTCATTCGCGATCACCAGTACACAACATTTTTGAAAAAAAAGTGACACTTTTTTTTAGTTTTTTTTCCCGTTTTTATCCGGCAAAAACATAATTTGTGGTCACTAGGCAAGTTTGTTTCATTCCGTGCGATTCGATGGCAGACAAAAGGGTAGCAGGTTTGAGTAGTCAAGTCTTAGCCAATCAGGAGTTCATCACAAGCACCGATCAGCCGACGTCACTCACCCCACCATCGGCACTAAACAATGAATAAAATGTCCTAACAACATGCACACACGATTGTTATTTGATTAAAACTGCCCAAGCGCATACCTACCTGAACCTGCTCGTCGTCATCAACAATTCAATTTGCTTAGAGAGTGCATTAGAATCGATATCTGAGGTAAACCAGTACGCGTTTGTATGACGGAACATTTAAGTTACTCCGTTCTTGAGGTCAAATTATGCTGGCTCGGCTGATCGCAAGATGCCATGTGCCATTTGTACAGCACTCTGTAAACAAAGAAGGAGTGCGCTTGCGTGAACGCGCTCGAGTCAAACTACCCTCAGATCGGCGCGCAACTCAAAATACCCTCATTATTAGTACTGTATGCGATAGACTGATAATGCTGTCTCGTGGAATTTACCTACAAGTTAAGCTCCACCTCCATTCCCCACCACGCATAGGCAATTTGTTATGTACGTTATAACGCGTTGAATTAGTTACCTTATGCGGGTTAATTAAAGTTGCAAACTCAAACACCCTTTCCAATCTGATTTGGCAGTTATGAGATGGTGGGGCAGTACGCAAAGTAAGCAAGTGACCATAGTGACCAAACATTCGTTAGATAATGGGATTTAAAAAAAATCTATAACAAAAAGGATAATGAAAAATGGATTATTTTTGTTTTACCAAATATTTTTTTACGCCTTTATCCAACACATATTGCAATATGGCTAATGATATAAAAAACACCCTGTATATATAAGGTGTTTTCAAATTAGTTACCGATACCTTAGGGTATGCATGTGTTCATGATAACGAACAACTTTCCTTATGGGCCTTATATCGAAATCGAAATCTTGAAAAAAAAATTGCCTTTCCATACAAAGTGGTTCCATCGGGTGTTCAACTTTTCATAGAAAGTGATTTTATTTTTTCGAGTTTTCGATATGAGTACCGTCAGTAAAATTATTCCTTATCATGAACACATGCATACCCTAAGTCTATTAAGCTATCGGTAACTAATTTGAAAACACGCTGTATATGCATTAGGAGGTAATATAATGGCCACGCTGGGTAAGCGGATTGGCTGGACTTTCTAAGAAAAGTTATTGAGAAGCAATGTACATTGATCATTCGGAGGCAATAAACTTAATTGTGTACGGTCAATCTAATTGCCTATTTTCGTAAAACCATTTTCGTAAAAGCCTAGGCTATGTTAACACACTGTATAAAACATCTAAATAGTTGTTATTCAAATCTTGCAGAATATTACTGCGGACGCAACGTATACCTCTTCATATCGGAGTTATACAGCGACATCTACAACATGGGACGCGGGCCGGCGCCCTACTGCAAGGGTCGCGGGTTCCATTTCCTCGGCTTCATTCATTTTATGGACGACAACAAGTACTATCTCGAGGAGGATCCAAGTATAGCCTTCGCTACTGATAACTATATGCATGGATTGGAGTGTCATCTGGAGATTTGCATTTATAGGTGAGTGAGAGTCTGAGAAAGGAGTAAAGTCTGGTGAGACGATGATCTACCTACACAGATTTTTATAATTGCACAAACTTGAGGAGATCGTTTTTGCTTTGTCTACGGGATTGGTCCTCATTACATCAGTAAAAGTTTTTAAGGAGACTTGTTTACCTCGATAATACAAAATATAGCGGAGTCGTAAAAATTATTGTCTATATGCCTAGCGGCAGTTATTTTGCGACAATTCAAATTTATACATAGTTACCGACCGCTATGAAGTCAATCCTGACACCTGTCATTTCAATACATTGTGTGTTAAAAGTTAAAAAGTGACATTGTTGACCGATGACCTGATGAAGGTCGCAGGAGTCCGCTGGATGCGGGTGGCGCAGGACCAGTCATTGTGGCAATCTTTGGGGGAGGCCTATGTTCAGCAGTGGACGTCTTTCGGCTGATATGATGATGATGATGATGATGATTGTTGACAGATAATGTATTGAACTGACAGCTGCCAGAATTCACAGCGGCCGACACTGTAAATAAATTACCTATTTGAATTGTATTGTAGTTTCACGTATACATAATATTTCATTAAGGGACGCGCATACCTAGAATTTCTTAAGCCGTGATGTGCGAACAAATGATAACCCTCACTTAGTCAACCAATAGAAAATTGGAGACAAACAAATGAATATCGCAGGTTTCCATTCAAGAAGAGCTTGCAGCACGTCCGCGACGTAGTAACGCTGCCGAAGGCGCTGGTGAAGTGTGGCACGGAGGTGTACAAGCTACCGCCGCTCACCGCCGCCTCCTGTATCATCACCTCTGGCTCCTTCATCCTCGACTTCAACATACAGGGCGTACGGTTCCGCCACTACGACTATATGCTAGTAAGTCTGGATATCTGACACGTATCTGCTTACCGGTGTTGTTGAAAGTAAATGACACTGTTTTAAAAAACAATTACTTCTACAACCTTTACTGAGGATATCCGGCTCGAAGGACCATGAGAAAATTATAGCCTTAATTTTTTTTAACTCTATATAAAAGCCAATTTCTTAAAAAGCAGAAATGTAATAAAAAGAAGGGAATAATGGAAAAATGTACTGCCTCGACTCTGGATCCACCTCAGAGGGTTTTTTTAAATAATAATTTATGAAACCCTTCATCATTGAAAAGTATCCCTCTGTAGCTTAGTTTATAGCTTTTAACTAGAGCTGCAAAGTTTGCTTGAGATTATTTTTCTGCTAGGCTCTTACGATACCCTCTATGTCAACTGTACATATACTGATACTCTGTATTATCCGGTTCGGAGCCCCCATAATAAAATAACCTTTTTAATTTTAACAGTTCCTACCCAACGGACACACATACTACACAAAGGAGAAGTTTACGCCGCTCTTCTGCGATCATCACGTGTGCGAGTGGAACAACACCAATTTCTATGGAGGTCATATAACGCTTCATCTAACGCTTTTAGTTTGCATGCATGCATCAGCCATGATAGGCCACTGCAGGACGTAGGCCTCTCCTATTAACTATGCCATACGCATTAGGAGGTAAATGCCTACGCAGTAATGTGTCCACTATGATGACGCTGCTGCCCATCATCAATCTTTTATCAAATAACAGTCAATGACACTTCAATCCCTTTTAGTTTACTATATGCGTAACTGTAGAATGGGCTGCGGCTCTGCCATACGAAATCCGCAAATTTGGAGTTTTGTCTTTGTCACTCTAATTAAACCTTCGTTGGAGTAACAGAGACCTCGAAATTTACTAATTTAGAATTGCGGTGGCAGGCAAGCCTGATTGTCTTGGTTGAGGAAATCAAATTAGTAGGGGAACACACACTCCGTATGGTACTTTTTATTTCCAAAAGTTAAAGTCCACTGCTGGACGTAGGCCTCTCCTAACAACTATGCGTATAGACACATTAGGAGGTAAATGCCCATAATCGCCACGCTGGGCAAGCGGATTGGCGATCGCAGTAATGTGTCCACTATGATGACGCTGCTGCCCATCATTAATCATGTAGAATGGTCAGCGACACTTCAATCCCTTAGTCGACTCTTACAACACCCGCAGGAGGAGTTGGGGTAACGGTTGCCGTGTGGTGACTGCAGTAAGAATACATTTGTCACCACCCTTAGCAAAAATATTCAAATCTTAATACATGCTCTCAAAATTTTACGCGCATCGGTTAAGAAATGCGACCAAGGCTGCCATGATCTCTTAAATGCGATTCAGTTTAGGTTCGGCTTGACAGTTTTTGACAGTTATTCTATGGAAAAGAAGAAAGCTATTCAGATTAGGTCCTAAACTGAATCGCATTAGTAGTGCGTGGTAACCCCCCTATTATGGAGAAGAGGCAGGCAGATGGACCAACGAAAAATTTGCCGATGCTGAAACGGCAAATAGCGTTTCCAGTCTCATCATATCAGCCGAAAGACGTCCACTGCTGAACATAGCCCTCCCCCAAAAATTGCCACAATGACCGGTCCTGTGCCACTGTTTCCCGTCTATTCTCCAACATATGCAACAGAGATGCGCTACGTTTTGCAGGGTATTTCTTAATGCGTTTCAGATGCCTAAGTAATCGATCTGGCCACATTTTTCACAGGAAATTATTTTGGTAAACCTGTATTGCTGATGTTGGAGTCAAGACTGCCAATCTGAAATGGGACAGGGCCGGCCATGTCTGCCGAATGAATACAGATAAGTCAAACCGTCTAGCTACAAAAATATGGACAGATTAATGAGGTGTCTGAAACTCTGGAAGAAATGCCCGCGGGGATGCTCTTGGTGGATTTTAACGCATCTAGACTAGCTTTGGGTGATGGGCTTACCAAATTTTATGATCGCATCTCATCTTCTGAACCCCTCGTCTGTAGTTCCTAGGGATCAGTACAATGGATTTTGAATTCAAATTATGAATCGTTTTGAGTTCTGTTAGATATGTAAGCGTATGAGTGCACATGTAGTTATATGAATAACCTATTTTGTAATGCAGGAATAAATTAGTGTTAAACTGGCTCGCTTGTTTGATGGCCGTGTACCCTCCCGTGCAGCACCCTTGCACATACCTATATGTAACAAGTTCAATATCCATTGTACAGATCCTTATCAAACACAGACGAAGGGTTAACCCGAATTGTTGATTACAAATGTAGGTCCTTTCGTCATCCCTGGAGACCCAGGGTTGGGCCTGATGCCGATCCCGCCCTACCTGGACCAGACGACGGTGCCACCTTACGTGTCCACTCCGTCTCCTGTTGGACCGTACTCCAATCTAACTTGTAAGTTTTGATCACGTGGACGTCTCATCTAGCTGTGAGATGGAAATATCATCTTGGGAAACATTTTAGATTTTTCTGGAAGGTCTTGAATGTCTTGATGGAACTACGTATACGGTGCTTAGTTCTGTCATATGGGCCTATCCCTCAACAACTTGGGGTTTTAAACTTTTGGGTTTTGTTTTGACCAAGATAACTACTCAACTCAGCCTGGATTTTAATTTGTAATGAGCACGTATTCGTATTATAGATTAAGTATTTCGGTACTGGAAAATTGATGATATGATCGAGTACATTTTTATTCCGTAAAATTAACATTAAATAATAATGTTTTAAAAAAACACAAAATAATTAAAAAAACACAATAATTGGTGTTTTTTTATTTGGATCAGGCAAAGATATTGTTATACTATATTTTACTCGTACTTACGAGCAGACCTGTGATTATGTGCGCCCTAATAGTTTATCCAATGTGTGAACCTGAATTCTGAATTCTGAATTCCATAGATGGCATTAGAAATAGGACTGTTGCTTCCAGATTCTCTTGACGGATGCTGGTTCATGTACCCCCCCAACTACGGTTCCATCGCTGGCATCAGCTACTTGGACCCACTAACCATCAACGAGTACCGGTTTACGTGCCAGGGTGCGGGCAACAAGGTACGGTCCATGTTGAAGAAGTGGCTTCAGTGTGTCTAGTGTCGGGCATGAAACGGCTCCAGCTGGCATCGGCTACTTGGACCCGTTGACCATCAACGAGTACCGGTTTACGTGCCAGGGTGCCGGCAACAAGGTACTGTCCATGTTGAACAAGTGGCTTCAGTGTGTCTAGTGTCGGGCATGAAACGGCTCTATAGTCGGCAACAGCTACTTGGACCCGTTAACCATCAACGAGTACCGGTTCACATGCCAGGGTGCCGGCAACAAGGTACGGTCGATGTTGAACAAGTGCCTTCAGTGTGTCTAGTGTCGAACATGAAACGGCTCCATCACCGGCAACAGCTAATCATACCCACTAACCAACGAGTACCGGTTTACGTGCCAGTGTGCCGGCAACGAGGTACGGTCCATGTTAAACAAGTGGCTTCAGTGTGTCTAGTGTTCAACATGAAACGGCTCCAGCTGGCATCAGCTACTTGGACTCGCAACCCATCAATGAGTACCGGTTCACATGCCAGGGTGCGGGCAATAAGGTACGGTCCATGTTGAACAAGTGGCTTCAGTGCGTCTACTGTCCAACATGAAACGGCTCCAGCTGGCATCAGCTACTTGGATCCACTAACCATCAACGAGTACCGGTTTACGTGCCAGGGTGCCGGCAACAAGGTACGGTCCATGTTGAACAAGTGGCTTCAATTTGTGTCTAGTGTCGGGTATGAAACGGCTCTATTCAATTCAATTCAATTCAATAGTTTATTCATAAAATAAAATTTTACATGTCAGTCGATATTACATATAAAGGTGGATACACTATATTCAATTCCATCTTATGCTAAGACATAAGGTTAGAAAATAATCATTCACAGTAGGTACATAATTCAATTTAATTAGTTAGTAGGTACATAACATACTCGTACGAGTGTTGGGCAAGGCTGAGGAAGCGAAACCAGTTTACTTATCGCCGGCAATAGCTACTTGGAGCCGTTAACCATCAACCAGTAACGGTTCACATGCCAGGGTGCCGGCAACAAGGTACGGTCCATGTTGAACAAGTGGTTTCAGTGTGTCTATTGTCGGACATGAAACGGCTCCATCGCCGGCAACAGCTTCTTGGACCCGTTGACCATCAACGAGTACCGGTTTACGTGCCAGGGTGCGGGCAACAAGGTATGGTTCATGTTGAACAAGTGGCTTCAGTGTGTTTAGTGTCGGGCATGAAACGGCTCCATCGCCGGCAACAGCTACTTGGACCCGTTAACCATCAACGAGTACCGGTTCACATGCCAGGGTGCCGGCAACAAGGTACGGTCCATGTTGAACAAGTGGCTTCTGTGTGTCTAGTGTCGGGCATGAAACGGCTCCAGCTGGCATCAGCTACTTGGACCCGTTAACCATCAACGAATACCGGTTCACATGCCAGGGTGCCGGCAACAAGGTACGGTCCATGTTGAACAAGTGGCTTCAGTGTGTCTAGTGTCGGGCATGAAACGGCTCCAGCTGGCATCAGCTACTTGGACCCGTTAACCATCAACGAATACCGGTTCACATGCCAGGGTGCCGGCAACAAGGTACGGTCCATGTTGAACAAGTGGCTTCAGTGTGTCTAGTGTCGGGCATGAAACGGCTCCAGCTGGCATCAGCTACTTGGACCCGTTAACCATCAACGAATACCGGTTCACATGCCAGGGTGCCGGCAACAAGGTACGGTCCACGTTGAACAAGTGGCTTCAGTGTGACTAGTGTTGGGCATGAAACGGCTCCATCTTCGACATCAGCTACTTGGACCTGCTCTCCCACACAATGTCGAGTACGTGACGCCCTTCTTTGCATACTTCTAAGAAAGTTAGCAGTAGATTGTTTTTTTTAGTTTTTTTATTTTTAGGCAAGAGGTATTAGAGGTACGATAAAATTAGAACGCATTGTGGTAGTTTTGTAATCAAAAATAAGTTTTATGACGGGTTACGACTAAAAGGTAGAAGGTAGAAGAAGAAGAGGCAGAGCAAGACGAAGCTACATGGACCAAGTGATGGAAAGAGCGAGGATGGTGTCGTATCAGTGTGTCAAAGTGCTAGCACAATATAGAGAGGGCTGGAAGTTACTCCACCGACAAGAGAATATCTCTTAAGTTTATGGTGATGATGATGATACGACTAAAAACTTGTTTCGAAAAAAGTTTTCTCTGAAATCAAGCTGAATTCAAGCAATTTAATGTAACATTAAAGACTCTGGTCAGGAATACCTACATCATTAAAATCCCTCACAATCCTCTCGAGCACCATGTATCCATTAATTGACATCATAACTTGTCCTTGTTTTCCAAAGTCTGTACTGGTACAATGGATGGGACAAGATACTTTTGAAAGTCTCATGAATAAAGAAACATGGGAAGGTAGAGCAATTGCCAAATATTGAAAGGGATAATATTAAAAGTCCGTGTATACATTTATCGCCCCAACCCTTCCCGCAGGTACCGTAAGATTCGTTCGATCAAAGGTTTAAAGTGTCACTGACTTTTGTTTTCCAGGGTCTGTACTGGTACCCGCAATGGATGGGCGCCCCGCCGCACCACCCGTACCCGGCGGCCGGCGACATGCCCAAGCACGAGGAGGGCGGCGCCCCTGTCTTCTACCCTCACCAGCAGGGGCCGCAGCCTCCACCCATCATCGTACCACATATTGCTGTTTAGATATACGTTTTTATAAATACTTTGTTTTATTATATGTAACCGACTGTTTATGTGTCGGAATGTGTGTACACCCCACATTGTCTATAGCTAGTTAATCTATGATACTCTATGACTTTTTACTTTTAACTGTCATCTGTCACTTCCGTCTAGACCCTACAACTGGCAAACATGGCTTAATTATATTTTTAATTATAATCCACATTAATCATTAAGTTTTACATCTATAATGTGACAACTGTTTCTGTTCTTATTATGTGATATAATAAAGAAGGAAACTACGGCTGGATTTGTGCGGTTTTATTTTCATTCATCTTTACATGTAAGTATCGCTAATCCCGTGGGACGTGTACCGTTGCGCAGTTGCTCTACAACAGGTTATGGGCCCAGAATAGGCAATTAAGCCGAGAATCAAAAAGAAAAAGCCCTGACCGCGCGATTGTGAGAACACGAAGAAACTGCACATCATATAAACGGCAAATCCAGCCAAAAAACATAACCTCATCATGTCGGCCAAGTTACATGAAACGAATATTCCCGTAGAAAAATTGGAAGGTATAAACAATTACGTGAATTGGAAATTTGCTATGCAAATGCTCCTCACTCTGGAAGGAATCTGGAATTGTGTCGATGGTACCAACACGGATGCCACGTGTGACGGACGTGCCCTGGCTCGCATCTGCCTCGCCATAAAGCCCAACTTATACCAATATGTTCGTGATGCCAAGACCGCAAAAGACGCGTGGGAGAAGCTCGCGGACACTTTTGAATCAAAAGGACTGTATAGGAAGGTACTTTTAATACGACAGCTTCATAAAATTGAGTACAAACAATATAGCGGAATGTCGGAATACATCGAGGCGGTGATGCGGCTGGTCCAGCAGCTCGAAGATATTGGAAAAACCATTGCAGACGACGAAGTCGCCGAAATACTGCTGAGTGGCCTGTCACAAGAATTTGATGCACTAGTATCCGGCCTGGAGACTGCGGGGCTAACAAGCAAGTTAACCAGCGAGCTTGTACGGACTCGTCTACTTCAGGAGGAGCATAGGCGAAGCAGCCATGAGGACACTACGGCTTACCATGTTAATAAGAAGAAGACTACCTTATTTTGTAGCTATTGCAAGCGAAGTGGACACACCATAAAGAAATGTTTCAAGAAGAAGCGGGAGGAGCCTAAGGATAAGCACACAATGTTTGCCTCTGCCAACGCAGCCTGCAGCCAGGACTCCAAGGACTTTATTTTGGACTCTGGATGTACTTCGCATATGAGCTCTGATAAGGACTTATTCAGGGAAACCCAAGGTAAACATACAACTGTTTTCATTGCTAACGGTCATAAACTTGTTAGTAAACATAGTGGTATAGTCCCTTTAACTTCTAATGTAAGCCTAAATAATGTTCTTTATGTGCCAGACCTTACCAATAATTTATTATCAGTGTCAAAAATTACTGATAGGGAATATACTGTCATATTTACAAAGGATCAATGTCAAGTTTTTAAAGACTGTGAAATCACAGGCAACCAGGTTTTGACAGCTAGGAAAATTGATGGGTTGTATAAAGTGAAGGTGCAAGCGCGTCCTGTCTTTAAGGAGGAGCCTCTCAAGCCCATGCACAGGCAAGGGACAGAGAAGGCTCATGCAGCGTCTAATGCATCCATGCAAACGTGGCATTCACGTTTGGGCCATTTATCAGAGAAAGGTATGCGTACACTGGGTGATGGGTTACACTGCATGAATTTTCGTTTTCAGGAACAGAACACGCATGGTAAGTGTGTGTCATGCCTGACTGGGATGATGCCTAAAGCACCGTTTCCTGTCAGCACCAGCCGTGCTACCCAACCAAACCAGCTCATCCACTCTGATGTCATCGGCCCGATGCAAGTTCGCTCATGGGGCAACGCACGCTACTTGCTAACCTTCACGGACGACTATTCAAGGAAAACATGGGGATACCTGATGAAAAATAAATCTGAGGTGAGTTCCCATTTTATTAATTTTCAAAACTTAGTTGAAAAACAGAAATGTATGCCAATTAAAGTGCTTCGGACAGATAATGGTACTGAGTATGTCAATCATACACTCAGTAATTACCTTCAGAAGCACGGTATTATTCACCAGACCACTGTCCCCTACTCTAGCCAGCAAAATGGTAGATCAGAGATTGCGGGGAAAATCATTTTTAATAAGGCAAGGGCCATGCTACATGAGTCTGGCCTATGTAATCGCTACTGGGGAGAAAGCGTAATGTGCGCTATTTACTTGAAAAATAGATCTCCTACCAGAGCCTTAGCGGGTCAGATTCCTGAGCGCTTGTGGTCTGATTCTGAAATAGATGTCAGCCATTTACGCGTTTTCGGCTGTCTTGCTTATTCTTTGATTCCTAGTCAAAAGCGTCGTAAGCTAGACCCAAAAGCGAAAGCTTACATTTTTGTGGGATATGGTGAACATTGCAAAGGCTACCGTTTAAGTGATCCTTCAAATCCTTCTAAGGTCATACTTTCAAGGACAGTAACGTTTATAGAGGATAAGTTTCCTGGAAGATTTGACAGTTGTAAGCCAAGTTGTGGGAATGATTTTTATTTTTACAATGATGACATGATTATTGGCAATAAAAATAATTTAAAGTCAGATGACTCTAGTCAATCAATTTTAAATAATTTAAATTCAAATGAATCTAGTCATGAAAATATTTTAAATAATGAATTAATTGTAATTGATGATGAATTGAATTTAAATAATGAAGTCAATATTAATAATCAACAAGATGAATGTGACAAATCTGAGAAATCTAGCTCAACTAGCCCTCGTCTCATTTCAGATGCGGAATCGGTGACACCACCGGCTTGGTCTCCGTTGAGTGACCACTATTGTACTGGCGATGAAGGTGATGGTGACGCGAATGGTGATGAAGATTATGTGCCATCGGGCACTGAGTCTTCGCTTCCTCCGTCATCACTTGATAGTAATGATAAAGGTAATGAAGCAGGTGTTCCGCTGGACACTGGATCTTCTGTGCCGGAGTCTACTTCACCTGATATGGAGTCGATGTCGTCGGCTGTTCCCGACACATTTAACTCACGCGCTGTACGTAAAAAACAGAGGTACCGTTCCTAGCAGATTTAATGATTATGATTTGTCCATGTTATCTACAATGTCTGACGGGTCATTGGATGAACCCTCATCATATGAGGAAGCTGTTAACTCTCCAGAAAAGGATAGCTGGTACGAGGCAATGCAATGTGAGTATAACTCTATGATCAAAAATAATGTTTGGACATTAGTCGATCGACCCAGGAATGAAAACATTGTAAAATGCAAATGGGTATTTAAAAAGAAATTAGACTCTTCTGGTAATAATTCTAAATTCAAGGCAAGACTGGTTGCTCGTGGCTTTAGTCAGAAAGAAGGTATAGACTACACTGATACTTTTTCACCAGTGGTAAGACACAGCACGTTAAGAATATTATTTTCTTTAGCAACAGAATTAGAACTTGAAATTGATCATATAGATGTTACTACAGCATTCTTAAATGGAGAATTAAATGAAAAGATTTTTATGGAACAACCAATAGGTTTTAAAAATAATGACAAAGTTTGTTTATTAAATAAGAGTATTTATGGATTGAAACAGGCAAGTAGAATGTGGAACGCTAGAATTCATTCTGTTTTGTCAAAGAATGGTTATATCCAAAGCCAATGTGAGCCTTGCATTTACACTAAGAAGACTAAAACAGAACATGTAATTATAGCTTTGTATGTTGACGACTTTTACATCTTTCACAATAACTGCATTAAAAATGTTTTGAAATTGTTACAAGATAATTTTGAAGTTCGCCATTTAGGAAAATTGAGAAATTGTTTAGGAATGAATGTTCATAGACAAAATGGCATAACTACATTAGATCAGTCCACATACATAAAGCGATTATTAGAAAAATTTAATATGTCAGATTGTAAAGCGGTTTCCACACCACTACAAGTTAATACAAAATTTATTAAGTCTGATAAGACTTGTTTAAGCGATGCTGCTTATAATTATAGGCAATTATTAGGCAGTTTGATGTATTTAAGTGTATGTACAAGACCTGATATATCATTTGCTTGCAGCCAGCTAAGCATGTTTTCTAATTGTTTTGATGAAAATCATTGGCGCGCTGCAAAACGTGTTTTGCGTTATTTATCAGGTACAGTCAACTACAGACTGTACTTTACTAAAAGCAATAGTTTTGACATCAATGCTTACACAGACGCAGACTGGGCAAACGATATATCTGACCGTAGATCTTACACTGGGTTTGTCATAAAGATAGGCAATAATGTTGTCAACTGGGAGGCCAGAAAGCAACGATGCGTAGCTCTTTCAAGTTGTGAATCTGAGTATATTGCTATTGCTGACGTATGCAAAGACATTTGCTTTGTTAAAAATTTCATTATTGAAATTCTAAACAAAATTTGTAATGTAATTGTTTACAATGATAGTCAAAGCGCACAAAAGTTGCTTCTTATAAAAGATCACTCTCATAAAAGAACCAAACACATAGACTTAAGATACCACTTTGTCAAAGACTTGGTTCAAAACAAATACCTAAGTGTTAAGTATTTGCAAACGGATCGCATGATAGCAGATGTACTTACAAAGCCATTATGCGCTGAAAAACATAACACCTTTGTTAGAGCCTTAAATCTCAAACCAACTGTACTGTAATGTTAATGTTATGTAAAATAATTATTTATTGAATGCCTATATGTAATGCTAATGCTCTATTTGCCTTATTTCAACATTTTATTTTATAGCATGATGTATTTTGAATGTTTATGCATGCTATTATGCTCTATCATAATAGGCCATTGCTCTTTATGTTTGTATAGAGCCGTGTTTGTCATTATTAAGGATATAATCCAATGTGCAGTGTAAGGAGGAGTGTCGGAATGTGTGTACACCCCACATTGTCTATAGCTAGTTAATCTATGATACTCTATGACTTTTTACTTTTAACTGTCATCTGTCACTTCCGTCTAGACCCTACAACTGGCAAACATGGCTTAATTATATTTTTAATTATAATCCACATTAATCATTAAGTTTTACATCTATAATGTGACAACTGTTTCTGTTCTTATTATGTGATATAATAAAGAAGGAAACTACGGCTGGATTTGTGCGGTTTTATTTGCAATTCATCTTTACATGTAAGTATCGCTAATCCCGTGGGACGTGTACCGTTGCGCAGTTGCTCTACAACATTATGCCTACGTATCACTTCATCAGGCTACTTCAGTGCACTGCTGGGTTTCTTTTTAAAAATAAAGGAATTTCTCCTACTGATCTGTGCATTAAGTCAACTTTAGGATTTAAGGTAGTTTCCCTTCAGGGCCCGACTTATCTTTCCACTCTGTAAACATCAGCGAAATGTACGGAATAACGTACCTACATATTTATATACTCTGTTTGGTTTGGTGTTTAAAAAATGGTAAACAATCTTGCAGTATCTTTTTATTGAAAAATGCATATAAAAATCCAAACTAGGTACTTAATGAAATGAATCAAAGACAATGTAAATTGTATTTCCTTGTCATATTATGTTATATTTGCTAAAACTTATTTTCTAGTCGTAGTTTTCAATAAAAATATACTGCAAGATTGTTTACCTTTTTTAAACACCAGACCAAACAGAGTATAGTGCAAGTAGATAATGATTCACACTAGACCGTACTGGGCCCGGGCTAAAGGCAATACCGTGCGACTTTCATGTTATGTTTGTTCGTAATGCACACACATCATATTATGGGCATCGGAATAGGATCGCCTCTAATCGCCTCACCACAAACAAGTAGCACATCTTGTGTTTGACATTAACAGCAACTCACAACTATGTCGCAACCGTCTTTTCTTGATTTTATTGATTTTTATCAATGTCAAAAGACAGCTAGCCGCGAGAAGGTTCTGAAAGGCTCTGAAACACAGGCATGGTGCGCGTGCTACTTTTCATACATTTTATAAATAAATAAATATTTATCTTAGGGCATCTTACAAAAATCGTAATTTTTCCCACGGTAAGCTCAAGTAAGGCTTACGATGTGGGTTCCAAGCGACGATATATATATATAATAGATAAATATATACGGCCTTATTCATAAAAAGTTACGCGCCCGCTGATGGGTCGTTGTTGACCGGATGGCTAAAAACGTTATTCATAAACGTTCAATAGCGCTATTCAGCCGCTCAAACCTACTATAAATCCCCCGAAAGTTATAGAGCCGAGGACCCTTCTATAACGGTCTTATAACTTCTTATTTAACAAGATGGCTGCCAAAATTTTGATCAGCTGATTTTTGACAGGTGCATAACCATGCGTTTAAAGTAGGCAGAAGAGAAAAGATAAAGGTATGAAAGTCTGATTTGGTGTATAGTTTTTTATATCGTCTATTCATCTGATTATTATTAAATATGTATCCAGAGATACTTAATTATATTTAGATAGGTATTTAAAATAAATATCCGATGATTTATTGTAAGTAGTTACGCAGTTTCGATTTTCTCTACATGCAACATTACACGAATCAGAAATGGTGGGAAAACTAATCTCCAACTTTTTTAATTTAAAATTTTGTTGATAGTTTTTCAACCATTTCAACTTCAACGTCAATACGCAGTGAGACTCCATCATGCAGGCCTTAAACGCTATTGATGCCATAAATAATTTGTGTAATCCGCCGCGGCGTCCAAAAATATATAACATAAGGGCAGATCCCATTGAGGATCTGCCCGATGTTGAATTTAGGCGGCGATACCGCTTTAATAAGGCGACTGTTTTGTATATAGTAGAGTTGGTGAAAGAACACCTGAAGAAAGATCGCAGAGTAGCTGGCCTCACACCAGAACTTCAGGTTCTAACTGCAATTAGGTGTTGGGGTCGCAAGGAAGTAAATATTTATTTATTACTTACCCGTACTACTAACTGCCCATACCTAGTGAAATAGACTAATGAAATGCCCAGTAACTTTGACAATAATTATTTTATTATCTTAACTTATGTATCGATACATCTCAATATTCTCAATCACAATTCACGATTCAACAACAGAACAAAAAAAGACAATCTATATCTACTACTTTTTTTAAACATTGAAATTGGCGCCAATGCGCAAAATCTGTAACCTGCACAAAGGTTAGTTACCTACATTTCTCGCTACAATAAAATATAAATTATAAACTTAAAATATTAATTAAGTTTTATACATATTAAAATGATATGGAATATTATAAATAACAATACATTAATTTAAAATGAATTGGTCAAAGGTTATTTATAATATTCCTCTTTTTTTTTAAACAGTCTTCATTACCGTAGACCATGGTATTTTCAATTTTGCTTTCAAATGGAATCCCTAGACTAAGCGTGTTAAAGTTGCTTTGACCTTGTAAATAATCCAGTGTTAATGGTTTAGTCACAACTACAAAACAAAATATGAATTGATGTAGCTATTTTACTTACAAAATTTAATGAAACCTATATATCAAGAATTTCAACCAACTAATTTTATCAACTAGTTATTAATGTTTTAGGCTGAAGTCTTACACTAGGTACTAACTAGCCATGCAATTATGTTTCGTTATCGGACCGTCATCGCAAGTACCTAATCATAAAGCTAACTGTTTTGATTAGTTACCTAGGTAAAAGAATACGTAGTAAGTACCTAATAATTGTTATTTTGATTCATTTTGAGAGGTCAGGCAAATAATGTAATTATTTGAGATAAAAGTAAGTAACAAGGAATTAGGAAATATTTGCGAATTCCCGCCAGACAGCTGTCAAACTTTTTTTTAATTTGCGGTGAGACCACATTTTTGTCTATGATTTTGTCAAGGCGCCAACATAACGCGTCTAATCCGTTCAACAGCGGCTCAACAGTTATCGGAGAGATATTGAGCGTTTATGAATAACACTTCTTATAAACCGTTCAACAAGACTTATCGGCTCGATAACTATTGGGCCCCTCAAACCTTCAACAAGGAATTTTTATGAATAAGGCCGATAGTATATATACATAAATACATAGACAACCCCGACCAAGGAACAAATATTTGTGATAAATAAATGCGCAAATAATGCCCTCGCCGGGATTCGAACCCGAAACCTCCAGCTCCGTAAGCAGGGTTACTAATAACTAGGCAACAGAGTCTGACAAATTTTATTGCCATTGTCCGAGGTATGCCTGAGGTTTATGTACATACATAGGCCGATAAGACCAGCAATAAAACAACGGGTATATAAAAGCTTGGATCTAATTGGCAATATGTGGTACGATGATGGGTGGAGGCTGCGGCCCCTGCTGGTGAGGGTAGAAGACAGGGGCGCCGCCCTCCTCGTGCTTGGGCATGTCGCCGGCCGCCGGGTACGGGTGGTGCGGCGGGGCGCCCATCCATTGCGGGTACCAGTATAGACCGTGGACAACAAGGACAAATTAAGAAGTCAATGAAAAGTATAGGGGATAAAATTTTCAAAACATTTGCACTTTTGAATCACACCTTTGATATTGGTAGGTTGGTAGAGTAGATGACGCTGAGTGAAATTCACTATATTTTCCAAATTGTCTCAGACAGTTTGTATGGAATTCTCTTTTTTGCTATCATGCTTTTTCACATTTTTGGTAACAAAATAGTAGTTTCATACATACTTTTTGAGAAATGTTCTGGTTTTATCGCCATTGTACGAGGTATGCCAGGCCTGCTACCGCGAACTTCGGAATCCGCAAATTTCAAGGATTAGTCTCTGTACCTCGAATAACACCTTCGTTGGAATGAAGGCCGCAGAGGTTAATGTACCTACGCCGATAGGAACAGCAATAAAACAACGGGTATATAAAAGCTTGTATCTAATTGGCAATATGTGGTACGATGATGGGTGGAGGCTGCGGCCCCTGCTGGTGAGGGTAGAAGACAGGGGCGCCGCCCTCCTCGTGCTTGGGCATGTCACCGGCCGCCGGGTACGGGTGGTGCGGTGGGGCGCCCATCCATTGCGGGTACCAGTACAGACCCTGGACAACAAGGACAAGTTATGATGTCAATGAATGGTACAAGTGATAAAATTCTCAAAACATTTGCACTTTTGGATCACGCCTTTGATATTGGGTAGGTTGGTAGAGTAGATGATGCTGAGCAAAATTCACTATATTTTCCAAATTGTCTCAGACAGTTTGAATGGAATTTTCTTTTTGCTATCATGCTTTTTCACATTTTTGGTAACAAAATAGTAGTTTCATACATACTTTTTGAGAAATGCTCTGGTTTTATCGCCATTGTCCGAGGTATGCCAGGCCTGCTACCGCGAACTACGGAATCCGCAAATTTCAAGGATTAGTCTCTGTCGAATAACACCTTCGTTGGAATGAGGGCCGCAGAGGATAAGACCAGTAATAAAACAACGGATATATAAAAGCTTGTATCTAATTGGCAATATGTGGTACGATGATGGGTGGAGGCTGCGGCCCCTGCTGGTGAGGGTAGAAGACAGGGGCGCCGCCCTCCTCGTGCTTGGGCATGTCGCCGGCCGCCGGGTACGGGTGGTGCGGAGGGGCGCCCATCCATTGCGGGTACCAGTACAGACCCTGGAAAACAAAAGTCAGTGACACTTTAAACCTTTGGTCGAATGAATCTTACAGCACCCGCGGGAAGAGTTGGGGCGGTGACAAATGTATACACGGAGTTTTAATATTATCCCTTTCAATATTTGGTAATTGCTCCACCTTCTCATGTTTCTTTATTCATAAGACTTTCAAAAGTATCTTGTGATCCCCTGCGCAGAGCTCTTTTTGGCACTTCCTTATACCATCCAAGCATATTTTGGCAATTCGCCATGTTCTGTATACCAAGTCGTTGCTAGACGCACTGAAGCCAGGTGGCTTATGATGGTCCCGTTTTATCCAATTATCGTGCTTAGAACGACTAGACGTGGTACCATCATAACCCTACCGCTTATGTTCGACAGTACCTTGTTTCCGGTACCCTGGCACGTGAACCGGTACTCATTGATGGAGAGAGGATCCAGGTAGCTGATGCCGGCGATGGAGCCGTAGTTCGGAGGGAACATGAACCAGCATCCGTCTAGAGAATCTGTAAGTACCAGTCGAATTTCTAATGCCATCTATGGAATATAGGTTCATTGGATAAAATATTAGGACGCACATACATCTCAGAACTAGTCGTATATACGAATAAACTCCAGCATCCATTTTAAAGAGTCTGCGAAAATCATATCAGTGTCATACATCATATAAATACTAGTAGATTTTCAGGAATGGAGGAAAATGAAACTGTTTGGCGCAAGAGTTTTATTCAATTTACTGACACGAGTTGAAGGGTCCACGGAAAGAACATGTCTAGTCAATTCAAATTACAGAAGGAAAAACCACCTTACTTTTAAAAGATAATGTGTGAATTTGCCATGATTTTTTTAAGCACTGAACATGTTTTTTCCGTGGACTCTTCAGTTAGCCTTTTGAACGCCTTCCTTCTCGCTTCAAAATGTGGGAATGTAAAGTTTCCCCCTTATTCAAAAACGTCTCCTAACTTAGTAAGCAGATGCTAAGTATCGTTTGTCACTTTCGGTATTGTCAATACGTTTATAAGATCGAAAGGGGCCAACGATATTTGGATGAATGAATAAGGCGGTTTTTCTGTCGTAGCGTCTGCCATGACCATTTTTAGGTGTCGTTGGCGTCGCAGACATGGCAACACACGACGCTTTTGAGGAGTTTTTGGCGTACAAAAGTTATTTGTGTTTTGGTGATGTGATGTCACTTACATGTTAAGTTCCCTGTGTCAGTCCCATGGTCGCTTGGAGTTGTGATAGCATTGGGGGCCTCCGTGGTATAGTCGATCCATGGCGGTATTGGTGATAGACCGGTGCCAGGGTCTCCGGGGATAGTGAAAGGACCTGTTTAAGAGACGTGAAAGGCGTTACAGTATTCAGCGATAAAGATTGCTCATAAGTCCTTGCCCCTATCGTGCCCTTACGTGGCGTTTATGCAATAGGTATTATTTATTTATTGCTTGAACTTCTAGGACTAAAAACAAACCATGCCCAAAAGGTTCAAAGGACGACACAACAGTTCGAAAAAATTTATCAGTGTGACAGAGATGGTCGCACCTAATTGTCAATTCTACAATGTTTTCAGTAGAGTCTGTCTACCATCATTCAGTTACCAATTGTTTGATTAATTAGGTACTTAATCAAATTTAAGTTTCCGTATTCTTCCTATAGGTACGTAGTAAACCTGCATAAAGAATATGAGAACATTCAAAAGAATTTGTAACTAACTTTGATGTTAATTAGTCTTCAAAATTAGTGACGGTACTACCTCCATAGAAGTTCGTGTTGTTCCACTCGCACACATGATGGTCGCAGAAGAGTGGCGTATACTTCTCCTTCGTGTAGTAAGTTTGTCCGTTTGGTAGAAACTGCGTATACAATTATCCAGTTTTATGTTCTGGTCCTTCGAACCGGATTTTAAAGATGTTAGAATTGTTAGACGAAAACGAAGTTATCAAATTTACGAATATTCAAATACGATATCCACATTGATTGATCTATATGAAAAGGTGTAATTTATATAGATCAATCTAGCTCAAAAGTAAGCATCGTTTGTTCGATAGCTACTTGACAACCATACACATAGATATTTACTTAAATAACGATAGACATACAATTAAACAGAACAAGAATATGATACAAGGAACAGTCGATAAATATCATAATAATATTTTAAATGGCTTGAAATTAACGAATAGGTTCTAATAAATTACAATGTGAATTATATCCGTCATTAAAGAGTCGTTCGTGCTAGTAGTCCTTCGAACCGGATAGTCCAAAGATCATAGAAAGTATACAGGGTGACTTCAAATTGGTGATACACAATAATAAAACATGAATCTGTTAATGGTTTTGAACAACTTTTACTATGGGACCAAATATGAAAACTCAATAAAAAAAACCGACACGTACATAGAAATGTGCTAAGATAAGTTGACCAAAATGTATGGACGAGTTAATTTTTTTCTTAAGTTTTCATATTTGGTCCCATAGTAAAAGTTGTTCAAAACTATTAATAGATTCATTTTTTATTATTTTGTATCACTAATTTGAAGTCACTCTGTATACATACGAGTACATGTTAAAAAACTGTGTTATTCTATCAACAAGCACGCTTACTAGCATGTAGTCGTAGTGGCGGAACCGAATGCCCTGTATGTTGAAGTCGAGGATGAAGGAGCCAGAGGTGATGATGCAGGAGGCGGCGGTGAGCGGCGGTAGCTTGTACACCTCCGTGCCGCACTTCACCAGCGCCTTCGGCAGCGTTACTACGTCACGGACGTGCTGCAAGCTCTTCTTGAATGGGAACCTGAAACATGTTCTCTGTCTCCATTGGGTTTAGCGACGTGAAGCATGTCTAAGAAATTATATTTACAAGACTATCCAGAATCATGCATGAGGTCCACTCAAAGAAAATTTTCTTAGGAATACGTTTTCCTTGTTGGAGTTGTTGACAGCTCTTTTGATAAAAGCTGTAAGACTCGAGAATGTGTTGAAGTCGAGACATGGTCCTAGGCCCTAGGCCCAATATCGTTTTGCCAGGTTTTTCAGAAGTATTATAAGATTATAAGACCGGTCTGGCCGGTCGGCTCAATTGATCCTGTATGAAAACAGGGAAACCATGCAATTTCTTCAGGTTAACAGGTGCCCCAACATGAGATGGATATACTTATGCTTCATAATAAACCATGATTCAACTATAGCGTTAGACGTTTTTACTACTACGATTTTTACTCATGCCTCACCTATAGATACAAATGTCGAGATGACACTCGAGCCCGTGAATATAATTGTCAGTAGCGAAGGTTATGCTTGGGTCCTCCTCGAGATAGTACTTTTTGTCATCCATAAAATGCACGAATCCGAGGAAATGGAACCCTCGACCCTTACAGAAGGGCGCTGGCCCGCGCCCCATGTTGTAGATGTCACTGTACAACTCCGATATGAAGAGGTACACGTTGCGTCCGCAGTAGTATTCTGCAATGGAACAAGATTTAGAAGACCGAGAAATCACGACTTTTGATGGTCACTTAGACTGTTACAAAATATCGGGTATAGCTCAATGGAACCAGAGTCGAGCGGAGCTGAATGGAGCGGAACTGAGAAAAAATGTATGCACTTACTTAAATACAATCATCTCGGGGTTTCTCTGAAACGTCGCCGGCAGCGGGTAACCGCCGACTTATCAGAGAAACCACCCTCAAACATTCGTTAACAAAACATTTGAACGTCGTCGGCGGCGGACACGCGTCGGTCGCCGGCCGCCGGCCAGAAAACCCACGGCCTAAGCTGTGAAGAGTCAGAGGAAACGGCTATCACATCCTCTACCAATGGGGACTACTCATGTAAGAAAGAAATTCCCACCTATAGCGGCATTTATTGCAACCACATGAGGTTCTACAGATTACAGCCCAAAGAAACTGGACATTTCTGTATTCAACGGGGTTTAGTAATGAACTCTAAAGGACCGCTGATAGATCTGTCAAAGTGGTATGACATAGGCTCGCAACCCTTAATAATAATAATTGACTTGAATTTCTCGCAGGAGTACCTTGGCTGATATAAAACTCCGCAGGCACAGCACCACCAGATGCCGCGTTATACACTGCCACGCGCTCATTCTTGATTGTGTTGTGGTTGTCGTACATCGTCAACATGTTGTCTATGGCATCGTCCAGAGCTATTAATAGGACCTGTGATAAACGAACCGTTAGTGTTTTTGTACAATACAGAGAGAGTACAGTAGAGTAGAGATAGCTTCGTAAAAATTTGCTGCATCTAAGGAAGCATCAGTATACCGTAGGAAATACCGCTCTTACACGTCAGGATACTTAGGAGCACATACAAACATTGTGTCTCACTAATAAAGGCAGAAACTTAGCTAAGTAACTACCTATCGAAAACATCGCGTACGATTGGGACCTTCATAGTTATCTTGATCTGCTTGACCCCACACTATACTTTGAGTAACATTTTCGAGTTTTCTTTGTACCTATGACTCGGGGTAACTATTTACAAAATGGCGCCCTAGAAAAGTAGTTGCCGTGACGTGAGGCCGTGGCCAATACTTAGAAACTACAACGGTTGGAATGTCATTTATTAGGAAGATCTAGGGCATATCCCACAAAACTTTACAAGCGTACAATTCTACAAAATTTTATAAATTCCCATACAAAAAGTTGACAATTTTGTAGATTTGTACACTTGTAAAGTTTTGTGGTATTGGCCTCTGTAGTTGGCGTGGTTGAGGAAATACCTTCAGCTCCTTGACGTGCATATGAATAAACCTGCCGAGATGGTCCACAGCTACATGCACAAGCTCGTTGATAATGTACTGCAAGAAAAATAAACAATTGAACACGAAATTCTTCAACAAATTTGATCAGCTCAGGGAAGACTCATACTAAATGTTCCTGAGTCAACCACATTACTACAGTTACCTACCCTTGGTATGTTGTCATACTTTAATTATTAATACACCATAATGGACACAGTGTTGCGATCGCCATCGCCAACCCGCTTGCCCAGCGTAGTGATAGGGGCTTTACCTCCTAATGTATGCTATGCGCATAAGTAATTAAGAGGCCTACGTCCAGCATTGGAGTGTAATAGGCTGATAATGTTTGGTAAAGCGTAGGTATATACAAGTGGAGTACTTCACGTTCTTAGGTATTTATGAAAAACGTGTGCTGGGTGATGGATAGACATCGATAAAAGAGGAACACCTGGTCAGGCGCGCGTTTAATCTTCATCATTTGCAGCTGATAATGCGCTAAATGATCCAGCTTATCGGTGGGGTCGTGGCCGTAGATCTCGAAGGCATCGATGATCATGGCCAGCGTGAGGTTCTCGCCAGGTTCCTGGCAGCAGGGATGGTTCTTCGGATTGTACCCGAACTGCAGAAGATAATAGTAATTCGAATAAAGGATAAAATTTAAGGTCAATGAGGGTAAGAAGAGAGGAGAAGGAAAGTCAGTCTACCAATTGATTTACACCCCTAACAACAAGCACATGACGGACTTTCCTTACAAATAAAATATGCCGGACATTTAACCACACTGACTGACCTTAGCATTGTTTATATAAATGCAGCCTCAAATTTTAACGACATAAGGGTCATAATTGCGTAAACTTACGTTTAAGTTTATCCTGACGTTATGCCTGAAACGTCAGGATAAAATTAAATGTAAGTTTACGCGATTAAGACCCAATTGTCGTTAAAAATATGAGTGATAATCGTAAAAGTTTCAATCAATATTGTAGACTAGACTATTTTAATTTAATGTATTGAACATATTGTGAAAACACAAATCAAATTATTTATTAACTAAATATTTTGATTTGTACTTTTAATTTTTCTCCAGTAGTCACACTACTTAATACTATATAAATTATAAATATTAGATGTCATATACCAAAGAAAAACGACCAAGATCACCTATGTCCGAGGTGGGGATCGAACCCACGTACTCAGCTTTCGCGGCTGATGATGGCTAAGACCGAGTGGCCGAGGGGTACAGGCATCAGCCGCGAAAGCTGAGTACGTGGGTTCGATCCCCACCTCGGACATAGGTGATCTTGGTCGTTTTTCTTTGGTATATGACATCTAATATCTAATATTTATATTTTAATGTACCTACTTAACCCTTTGAACGCCTTATATCATTTGACTCTTTAAGCGCGTTGAAAATTAAGAAAACTAAATACCCATGAAAGAATTTCTGAAAGTGGTTACTTACCCCATTCATAAAACATTGTAAAACTAATATAAAACTGAACAGCCTTCCAGTCTCGGCCATAGTACGCCAAACTGAAAATAAAAGAAAAGTTGCTCTTGTTATTTTTAATTGCCATTTTAACAACCTATTAAAAACATAGTTATTTCGTATAATAAATTGCGTGGTTTCATTTTTAGATGTACCTACTAGGTATTTGAGTTACGTAAATAACGAAAACAAGTCAATGATTCAGATTCGAGTTTAGGTTTTATTTCTACAGGCAGAATTCTGAATTAAAAGAGCAAAATCTTTAAGCTTGTTCCTATGGACTTCCGAGGCGATTAGTTAGAAATTATGCCGACTTAAAACGGGTAGCGATGACATTCACGGATATTCCATGAACTCTATCTTGGCGCTCTTAGACCTTAGCCGGGTGATTTGATTTATGTATTTAGCTAACCACCTAGCCTTCCTTTCCGCCTTTTATTTATTGACCTACTCGAAGAATATTTGAACTTAGCGTCTTTTATGACTTATAACAATACTGCCACTGCCAGATATGTTACGCTATAGTTAGAAGGGTGACATTAATTTATTCGGGGGACTTGACTTGTGTAGAAAAGAAACCACAGCGTGGTGATGTCCGTAGGGTCGTGGGGGACTTGCCGTCTGCCGACTGACAAAATACGAGCAACAAAAAAAGGAATTTAGACGCTGGCAATACTTTTCTTACAAATAATGGCTGCCAGGCATAATATCTAGCTGTCAGCGCCACATTTCTTTTAAACGCGAAAAAAAAGTTTGCTCATGTCAACGCAAACAAAACTATGTCAAAATTTGTTGTAATTTTCGTGTAACAAAACATCCAAAATCAGACCAAATTTAATGTACAGAAACCCATGTGCCCCTTTTATTTTCATTTTAAGTGAACCTGCTTCATGATGGCTGAAAAGTAAGTGGTAGAGATAACGTTTGTTGAAAACAAACTATTGTTGATGTCAACACGCTCTTTCTTATCATAATTTAAGATTACTGAGTTTTTGATGGTATTTCTTATATTATTTTGTAAACAAGACCTTTACGCATGGTCCCTGACGAAATTATCAATCGTTCTACTGCGTATATTCACATGTAAAGCCATAAAATTGTCTTAATTATTTTTGTCATATCAGTTACTTTTATTAGTTACGCTTATTTGTTGCCAAGATAATATCGATAGACATACAAATGTGATTGTAGATTGCAAAACATTGAATATATCCTTCAAAAGGCTATAAACTTACAATGTTAGTACTGTGATCATTTGTATGTGATCATAAATAGGTCACATACTACAGTAACTGGTTTCTGAATTGAGTGCAGGATATAACTAGTATCCTTGTATTACATTGATACAGGTTTTCTTGACTAGTGATTCCAGCAAGATTAAAATTATTATTATTTTCAGTTGAACTGAACAAATCAATATCTAAATAAATAAAAAAATATTAAAATTACTAATAAGCATGATGTGATGAAAGATAATTTTGACACTATCATAGTAGATTGTAAATTAAATGCCAATACAAAGTTTTGTTTAGTAAATGACAAGTCTCAAATCCACAGGCTTCAGCAAGTGGGAACAAAAAATAAGCAGAACAAAAGAAACAATAAAGCAATCCACAACAGGCTTCGTCATAATCAATGATTGTGATTGACATGTATCATGTGACATTTAGTATGAAAACAGCTCACCCTGGCCGAGCATTGGATAATCCTTTCCTCCTTCCTTGGTTTAGTTATTTACTTTGATACTGAAATACTTATTTTAGAAAATGAGACAACTATCCTATATGCAAAAATAACTGTATAAGCCTAAATACTGTGCTTAATTTATCTTAGCTTGTAAATAAAACACTGCCTTTTTATTTTCTATGTGAGTGTTTCTAACTATTAAAAATAGTATTTGCTACTAACATTGCAAGATGGAATTTGTGTCATTGTGACACATTAAACTAGAGATGGAGCATTTCCCAATTCCCAATGAGACTCGGGCCAATCAACTTCTCGATCGACATGTTTTCTGTCTGCTGCGTTACTTTTCATGAACTTACAAATGTATGTCAATGAATACTATACACGGTGGAATTTAATCGGTGAACAGGAACCCATTTTTCTAATTCAGTAATCGATGGCGGTCACGTTTATGTAGTACTTAAGTGGAACCAAGTTTTTTTTTTAGCATAACAAATTTTTATGTTGAAATTAAAATTTAATTAAAATTTATTGTCACCCTACTAATGGTTTAGTCTGAAAAGATTAATACCTCTTTTCAAAATATCAGCCATGCATCGCTCTTATTTTACATAGGAATAGAGTCTATCGCAAAAATTAAAACATGTGAGTGGTTATTGCTCATTTATGTTTTAAGTTTCTATGGCTGATAGTTTGAAAAGAGGTATTAAACTTTTCAGACTAAACCATTAGTAGGGTGACAATAAATTTTAATTTCAACATAAAAAAAAAATTATGCTAAAAAAAAAACTTGGTTCCACTTAAGTACTACATAAACGTGACCGCCATCGATTACTGAATTAGAAAAATGGGTTCCTGTTCACCGATTAAATTCCACCGTGTATAAGGTCCTAATTTATTGGATGCAGATATTTTAACACATGATACTTTACATTAAAATAATTAACTTTAAATATAAATTAAGAAATCTTTTCATGTAACTTTTTTGATTTCATTTTCCTAACAAAAAAATTAATTATAATTTCGTCAAGAAAAAATCATCATGTGCATTATCACATGTCACAATAACACTGTCTGTCATGTCATCAAACGACACAATCCAACGGAAAATAACATGACATTGACAAGCAAGTATTTAATTTATCGACGTGAAGTGGCCAGTTCCAGTTAAGTGGTACTAGAATCTGTTCAAAGAGTTTTCATTTAATAATCACATTAACAGGGTGTTTTTACGTAGCAAATTTGTTTTTCCATTTTCTCCAAAAAAACATCGTAAAAGCTATAATGTTTCACGGTTTAATATACTCCAGAGACCGAGTACTATCAGCTGTAAAAATATCTGCATCTAATAAATTAGGACCTTATATACATATTTACAATGAAAAACAGTTGGAACCTAAATGTATCGATGTGAACTTGTGTGGGGCCTCACGCATGTACAATTTATAAGCATTTTTTCTAACAAACTTGATGAAATTGTCATCTGTGTTACGGGACAAAATTGTGTCGATCAAAAAGTTGATTGGCCCCTATATGGAAAGTTACCATTTGGGAATATTCTTTATACAGTTTTGAAAAAGCAGCTAGGAATGCCACACTATATACTAATGATGATAATTGTTTGCAGGTCTTCTGATGTGCAGGCAAGCGAGTCCAGCTCAGTGCACGTAGAACAGCCTGGCAACTGGTGGGACTCATGGATCTCTTCGGCTAAGACCAAGGTATGTCTTGGGGCTAAGTTATACTCCTGAGCCAATATCACTGCAGGTAGGTTTTATCAAAGTCACAGTATTGTGATGGAGGTAAGTGTTATTGTGACTTTCCTGTGGGTGTTGTAAGAGTCAACTAAGGGATTGAAGTGTTACTGATCATTAGGGCAGCAGTGGCATCATTGTGAACACACTATTGCGATTGCTCATCCCCTTGCCTTACGGTTAAGGGGATTTACCTCCTAATGCGTCCATGTCCATAGGTAATAGGAGTGGCCTATGTCCAGTAGTCTTCTATGTACTTCAGTAACTGAACTTCTAATTTGTTGTCTTTATTGACAAAAAATATCTCATCATTAAACAAGTCCTCAAACTACAAAGCTACACTTCTCTTTCATAGCTAGTGTGCATTCGGTCAGACATGTAATGCAATAAATTAATAATTGGGCATAAAAGCTGTTACATTTGTGGAAGTATAGTAATAAGAATTAACTACCCACTTGTTCAAATAAGAATTGGTAGTTGTAGCTATTAACTACCTCATGATTCATACTCAAATGCAATTAATTGGACACAAAAAAGAACCACCTTTACAAATTGGTAGTGTCTAGACAGGAGTTACTATGTACAGAAAATATTTAAATCACCTTAAATCTGCTTATTACGTTTATTTTATTTCAAAAGACAGTGGAAGTAAAAAAAAAAAAATTGTAGAGTTATATTTGTTTAGGTTCTGTTCTGTCATCAGTATTCA
Organism: Thaumatotibia leucotreta; assembly: GCA_025490895.1. Classification (NCBI taxonomy): domain Eukaryota; kingdom Metazoa; phylum Arthropoda; class Insecta; order Lepidoptera; family Tortricidae; genus Thaumatotibia; species Thaumatotibia leucotreta. The sequence continues at coordinate 28,468 of JALPQI010001917.1, forward strand.
TCAGTCATCAAGTCATGTATTGATGATACTAAGTTCAATTAGAAAGTATGTACTGTCAAACAAAATAATAATTATCAAAATCAGCTAATAATTTAAGTTATTGTCCTCAATCTTCATACCTAATCTTAGACATAGCTATGGCGTGATTCAAGTATTCTATTAGGACTTTTGACCATAGAACTATATTTTTTTCGAATTAGTAATCGTCTAGTGTCATAAAAGGACAGTTGATTTCTAATTTTGTGTCTTCTAATTTCTTAAATTGACGTCTGAAAGTTGAGTTATTATGATTAAATTATGTTGTTACAAAAATAGGACGTTGGGCTTTTCAAGGTTAACTAGTATTAGCGTTCGAGAACGTGTGACCAACAAATGACCATTTTCTCTCTTCGCTGTTACCAACGAAATTAAACTGTTGCTAGGACACTTCAAGGACCAAAAGGAGAGTCCACAATAATTGTTTAATGCTTCATTGGACACTGCATTAATCAGCGTTGCAGTTCACTGCTCCTTGCACAACTGACGCGTGATCAAATATTAACTGACAAACAAACTTATATTTATACGTAAACACTATGTAAAATATAATATAATAGGTACACTACAGGGTACTAGGGACACTCCGTAGTAGCCTGTTCACTCCTGCTCATGACTCAAGAATCACCCTGTATTATAGAGAGAATAAAAGCTGGAGTTTTTTTTATCAGAGTGAGTGTTTCCACTAGAGTTATGCTATGTGGATGGGTTTTATAGCCACTAATCATATTCTCATATCGCTACACATCTCTGTAGGCTTAGCACCATGCTACTGAATGTCGCCGTGGACATAGATTACTCGTCTCTCTTTTATTAGTATAGTTAGTAAAAGACGGAAAGTCTATCTTGCGAGCGACATACCGTCGCACTAATCATATGCAAAGCCCTTTGCTGCATGTGTCATACTTCATAGATGTAGATTGACTACAATGAGCGTATCCGAATAAGCATATATCTTGTCATCGGCTGACAAGCAAAACTCACTATTAAAGCTATCAGCATGGTATTGCACCTTGTATTTAGATTTAGACCAAACGAGCATTCGCTCATTCTATGCCCCACTCTACGAAATCAACGAATTTTGACGAATCACGTTTTGTGTAACGAACGAATTTCGTAGAGTGGAGGATAGAATGAGCGACTGCTCGTTTGGTCTAAATGCTCCTTTAGAGTGCATGTTCAGATATTTTTGTTTATCGTGGCAGCTTCGAAATATTTCCTGGGTGCTTAGACAAGTTGCCAATCGCTAACGCTTAATCGTTAATCGTAAACGAAAGGCAGCTAACCGTCTTTGTCGCACTAATAAGAAAGAGCGACAGAGAGGGAAAATTACGATACGCTATTAAGCGTTAGCGATTGGCAACTTGGCCAAGCATCCTGGTACTATACCAATATTTAATTATATTTCATCTGTTGTGGTACTTATGGTAAGTATCTCTACAACTGATAAGACGTGACGATATAAAAAACTAGGTCGACCCACCGCTCACTGGACGTCAGTCAGAAGTTACGATTTTTTGTTACTTTTCAGATATGAATTTCTAATTTGTTGAATATTTTAGCTATAGTATTTTTTTTCAAATTAGGACCTACATTCATAGTACCTTCGACATACTGTCAGCAAAAGCATATACAAGGTATAAAAATAAACTAGTGCATTCCCGTTGCTGTGGGGTTTTCGGACTCGGAACCTATCCCCTAGGAGTTTTTTGGAAGTTTCAGGAGGGTAGTTTTTTTTAATACATATCTACGGCCAGCCTTACACATGTAAGTTCTTACGTAAGTTATAGAGACGGAGCTATACTAAGGAATGAGAGGTGAATATCACTATCTCATTCCTTAGTATGGCTATAACTCACGTAAGATCTCACAGGTGTAATTTCGGCCTATTAGCTGCAGGTACTATAACTACTTAGAATTACTACTTCTGAAACTTTACAGGACAGATCTCTATCAAAAACCTAATTTTCTTACGAGCCAAGTCTAGACAGAACCTTCGTCCTATTTGAGGTCATGAGATCGTTCAATACAATCCCCTTCGAAGATATGGCAAGCTGCCAACATGCGAATACCTATTAAAATTCGCGAGATAGACTTTAATAACAAATTCAAGCCTATTATAATTTCGAATGACTAAAGTGATAAATTAGTTGTAAGCAGATGATTTTTCGATTGCTCTCAACTTTTATCGACCTCGACTAGACTTTAAACGAGAGGATCTACATTTAAAAGTGTACATGTATTATATTATCTTAACTTTATTATGCGATACGGGAAATGCGTCCTTATTAATATAATCTCAGTACAATCTTTTTTTATATCCTAATATTTGGTTTATCGTGCGATAGTGACTATCTTATTTAACTCGTGCAATATAAGTATAATTCGCGAATGTTTTCGTTACAACAAAAACATTCGTTTCGTTGGTAAACATTATTTATCCCTAAAATCGTAAGTCTCACTACGTGTGTCGTTTATATTACCAATAACAAATAGGGATCTACTAAAGATAATGGATTCGTGCCCGTGGGGTTCAATTCTATACCTAACCCTATAACCTAAAAATGTAAAGGAATTAAAGTTTCGAGCAAATATCTGTCAGTCCAATTGCCATTTTGCCAGTACTTAAAAAAACCGGCCCAGAGCATGTCGGGTCGTGCTCAGTGTAGGGTTACGTTGTTAATAAAAAACGGCCAGGCTCTAACTCTTTGTCGACGTGTTTATTATGTATGTATAATATATACCATACCAAGTACCGATTTGGAAATTTCTAGTACTATCAGCCACTGAGCTACGCTGCACGCTGCGGACAGTCGAGACTGTCAGCCATTAATCGGTCGGTCGGAAATTAGGGCTTCTAGTTTATTACAGAACCCTGATAAGGACCAGTGGGGCATTCTGCGCCTTACGACATGGTTTTTCTGTGTGGTTACTTCAATCACATCCGCATTTCCCCGGTATGGGATTTTTTTTATTTATTATTTATTAGGATATGCCTTAACTTAGCCCTTGATGGCCCCCGACCCCGCGGCAGACCAAAGAATCGATGGCTAGATGTCGTGAAGGCTGACATGAGTGTGAATGGGCTTACAGTAGAAGATGCCCAGGATCGCGTAAAGTGGAGGAAATGTAGCAGGAAAGCGGACCCTGGCAAAGGCCGGGATAACGCTAGGTAGAAGAAGATTATTTATTAGGATATAATACTAACTACATACATTCCGAAATATTCCTAAAATAAACTTTGCTCATTGTACTATTGGAAATTTACCCGGAACAGCACATCTCTTCACCTAATATTGATTAACAAATTACAATTATTGATAGCCGGTGTAATTACTGGCATAGATAGAGGCAATCCATCTAAGTCCTCAGGGTAGGCAGCGCATAGGCGATTTTTTGATCACTATGTCCATGGACCTCAGTTCCTGCTCAATTGTATACCTTCGTCACATAAAAAAAAAACATTTTAAAAGTTTTATTAGAATAATGGTACATATTAACCGATAATCTTGTGGAATACCTCTGTTAAACATAACACCGCTCTTTTTAGTATACTACAAGTAACACTGTAACTGTTTTATTGCAGTCTGCGGAGGTATACTCCATGGTCAAGAAGGACCTTGATGAAATCGGCTCCGCGGTGAAGAGCGAAGCCAGCCATGTCTTTAGCACAACCAGCACTGCACTCGGGAAGACGCTCAAGGTAATTTTTTACGACGGCGGCGATGTTTATGAATTTATTAGTGTGGTATAGACATCAGTGGCGTAGCAAAGGGCGGTCCGCACCGGGTGACACCTTTTTAGGGGCATGCTTTTTAGCTCAGCTCTATGTCTAATTCTGGGATTCTCGCAAAAGAGCCAGATACTGTGGTGAGGATTCCTTGTCCTATAAAGCCATAAACGTTTGTTTATTCTCATTGGTTTCGTTAAGCGTATTGTATTCTGCGACCATATATAACATGGACGTCTAATGCCAGCTCAAAAATGCCCCCAACACAATTGTTCAATTGTGCCAAGATGTCCTGCCCGGACGACATAGCGCTTTTACAAGTATTAACACCGCGCATATTTCGACGCAACATCTTTGACAAATGTTTATAGAATATGGCCAATCAAAACTTTGAAGGATCAATCACAACTATTTATAAATGGCAGCTTAAGTTTTTATAGGTTGATATTGAAATTTATTATCGTGTTGCATTGAAGAGGGGGTGACACTTGTCAACTAAATTTCAGGACCGTTTTATGGCGTGCGGCTTCCATGTTTTATTTGTTCGTAGGTTGTATTGTATTTGGTTGGCGTGAACTATAATGATAGATAATAAATAGAACTTTTTACTTTCCTCGGGGTGACACCACCAACTTCCGCACCGGGTGCCACCCGATTCTCATTTGATTCTGTTTTTGTTTTAGCTGGACGAACCAGAGTCGCCTGCAAATGTGATGAAGAAAAGTCTCAGTACTTTCATCGGTAAGCCTTTATTAGCTCGACTTTATTTGCTACCATTTTATAATATTATACGTGACAAACAAATATACCGATATCCTGATAGTAAGAAAGCAACTACACAAATCACTACATAATATGAAACAAAGTCGCATGTCGCCGGCAGTCCCTATGTAGGCTTGGATCTTTTAAATCTGCGCAACGGATTTCGATGAGGTTTTTTTAACCCTTTGACCATTTCACAGCTCTGTTAAAGAATTCAATTTTGAACCTCACGTGTTTCTAAATTGATTTTTTGTTTTCTATATGACGACGTATATGTTGCCAACTAGTTTTGAAAGAAACAACGTAACCCTATCAAGTTTGGCTTCTTTAGACACATCTTAATGATTGCTAAACGAAATGAGTAAAGGAAGTACAGTCGGCGATAAAAGCTTGTGTCAAAAATAAACTGCTGAGACTTATATCTAAAGCTTATTATAGTACACAAGACTACATGAATGATAAAAAACCGTGGGAGTAATTTATGATTTAATTATTAGTTTGTTAAAGTTATGACATTCAATTACGATAATTTACGCTTGGAGACGTTATACATCTCCAAACGTGCATTATAATGTTATTATTATATACCTATTCGGAGAGAAACCTTTACTTCTCTATAAATTATTACTTATAAATGTTCTGACTTTTTAGAGACTTTACATCTCTTGTTATTATTATTATATTTCAATTTATTTAAAATCAATTTTATGTTTTTTTTTAAAGCATGTTAGTTATAAGATGTACCATGATTGTTTAAAAAAATAAGTCCCGCCAAGTTTCTTACCGGTTCTTCTCGGGTTAGCGGTGTAGGGTTAGAACCGGAAGTAGTTTTAATACTTAGACGATTCAAAAGAGTTTGTTGCTATTACAATTTGAATAAAGAATTATTTGACATTGAAATGTTTGATAGAACCTTATTATTCAGGACAAGTGAGCACAGTGCTGAACCCGGAGCCGGATGATGAGGACGACACGGAGGTCATCTTGTCTTCGGGAGACACCACTATGCTCTCCACTTACAAGGTAAGTTGATTTTTGGCTTAAGTTTTCAATCTCATAACAATAAATTACATTAAAATTTGACTGCAGTAAGCGACATACTCAAAATCGAGAAAACTGAAGTTTCATCACTTTATTTTTTCCTATTGGAAGACTTTATTTCAATCTAGTAAATAGCTTTTTAGGGTAGGAACAGTTAACACGTCCGACCCCGGTGACACAATGTCTGTGATCAACAAAGTCTGACAAATTTTTTATTGTGAATTTATTCAAATTTTTTCGATTACGTACCTATAGTAAATGAAATTATGTTTTCTTTGGTGATACTAATATAAATTTTTATCTTATCTTATAATTTATGTATCATTTTGTTCTACCGTTCCATTTACTCCCCAAATCACCCTATTGTGACGTCACCGCGACAACACTCTTGCATCATCAATCTTTTATCGAATAATGGTTAGTGAAACTTCAAGAAAGTTGCTTACCAAAAAAGTACCTAAGGATGATCAAGCTTCACACTGAACGCCTATTCGCAGATTCTTATTAAACAAATGACCTTCCAGAAAGAGCTAGAAGCTCTCCAGCGCGTGGACGCGACATACCTGGTCCCGGCCTCCAGCCCGGAGCTGGTCGCGTGGCGCGCCTCCCTCGAGCTCGGCTCCGAGCTGATCGCGCCCGCCGCGGCCGCCAAGCGGCTCGCGGCCAGCCCGCTGCTGTGCAGCATGTATGACAAGCTTGTGCCGGATGCGGTGTCCCATGAACACTTCTGGGAGAGGTAGGTACATACCTGGTCCCTCCAGCCCGGAGCTGGTCGCGTGGCGCGCCTCCCTCGAGCTCGGCTCCGAGCTGATCGCGCCCGCCGCGGCCGCCAAGCGGCTCGCGGCCAGCCCGCTGCTGTGCAGCATGTATGACAAGCTTGTGCCGGATGCGGTGTCCCATGAACACTTCTGGGAGAGGTAGGTACATACCTGGTCCCTCCAGCCCGGAGCTGGTCGCGTGGCGCGCCTCCCTCGAGCTCGGCTCCGAGCTGATCGCGCCCGCCGCGGCCGCCAAGCGGCTCGCGGCCAGCCCGCTGCTGTGCAGCATGTATGACAAGCTTGTGCCGGATGCGGTGTCCCATGAACACTTCTGGGAGAGGTAGGTACATACCTGGTCCCTCCAGCCCGGAGCTGGTCGCGTGGCGCGCCTCCCTCGAGCTCGGCTCCGAGCTGATCGCGCCCGCCGCGGCCGCCAAGCGGCTCGCGGCCAGCCCGCTGCTGTGCAGCATGTATGACAAGCTTGTGCCGGATGCGGTGTCCCATGAACACTTCTGGGAGAGGTAGGTACATACCTGGTCCCTCCAGCCCGGAGCTGGTCGCGTGGCGCGCCTCCCTCGAGCTCGGCTCCGAGCTGATCGCGCCCGCCGCGGCCGCCAAGCGGCTCGCGGCCAGCCCGCTGCTGTGCAGCATGTATGACAAGCTTGTGCCGGATGCGGTGTCCCATGAACACTTCTGGGAGAGGTAGGTACATACCTGGTCCCTCCAGCCCGGAGCTGGTCGCGTGGCGCGCCTCCCTCGAGCTCGGCTCCGAGCTGATCGCGCCCGCCGCGGCCGCCAAGCGGCTCGCGGCCAGCCCGCTGCTGTGCAGCATGTATGACAAGCTTGTGCCGGATGCGGTGTCCCATGAACACTTCTGGGAGAGGTAGGTACATACCTGGTCCCTCCAGCCCGGAGCTGGTCGCGTGGCGCGCCTCCCTCGAGCTCGGCTCCGAGCTGATCGCGCCCGCCGCGGCCGCCAAGCGGCTCGCGGCCAGCCCGCTGCTGTGCAGCATGTATGACAAGCTTGTGCCGGATGCGGTGTCCCATGAACACTTCTGGGAGAGGTAGGTACATACCTGGTCCCTCCAGCCCGGAGCTGGTCGCGTGGCGCGCCTCCCTCGAGCTCGGCTCCGAGCTGATCGCGCCCGCCGCGGCCGCCAAGCGGCTCGCGGCCAGCCCGCTGCTGTGCAGCATGTATGACAAGCTTGTGCCGGATGCGGTGTCCCATGAACACTTCTGGGAGAGGTAGGTACATACCTGGTCCCTCCAGCCCGGAGCTGGTCGCGTGGCGCGCCTCCCTCGAGCTCGGCTCCGAGCTGATCGCGCCCGCCGCGGCCGCCAAGCGGCTCGCGGCCAGCCCGCTGCTGTGCAGCATGTATGACAAGCTTGTGCCGGATGCGGTGTCCCATGAACACTTCTGGGAGAGGTAGGTACATACCTGGTCCCTCCAGCCCGGAGCTGGTCGCGTGGCGCGCCTCCCTCGAGCTCGGCTCCGAGCTGATCGCGCCCGCCGCGGCCGCCAAGCGGCTCGCGGCCAGCCCGCTGCTGTGCAGCATGTATGACAAGCTTGTGCCGGATGCGGTGTCCCATGAACACTTCTGGGAGAGGTAGGTACATACCTGGTCCCTCCAGCCCGGAGCTGGTCGCGTGGCGCGCCTCCCTCGAGCTCGGCTCCGAGCTGATCGCGCCCGCCGCGGCCGCCAAGCGGCTCGCGGCCAGCCCGCTGCTGTGCAGCATGTATGACAAGCTTGTGCCGGATGCGGTGTCCCATGAACACTTCTGGGAGAGGTAGGTACATACCTGGTCCCTCCAGCCCGGAGCTGGTCGCGTGGCGCGCCTCCCTCGAGCTCGGCTCCGAGCTGATCGCGCCCGCCGCGGCCGCCAAGCGGCTCGCGGCCAGCCCGCTGCTGTGCAGCATGTATGACAAGCTTGTGCCGGATGCGGTGTCCCATGAACACTTCTGGGAGAGGTAGGTACATACCTGGTCCCTCCAGCCCGGAGCTGGTCGCGTGGCGCGCCTCCCTCGAGCTCGGCTCCGAGCTGATCGCGCCCGCCGCGGCCGCCAAGCGGCTCGCGGCCAGCCCGCTGCTGTGCAGCATGTATGACAAGCTTGTGCCGGATGCGGTGTGTCATGAACACTTCTGGGAGAGGTAGGTACATACCTGGTCCCTCCAGCCCGGAGCTGGTCGCGTGGCGCGCCTCCCTCGAGCTCGGCTCCGAGCTGATCGCGCCCGCCGCGGCCGCCAAGCGGCTCGCGGCCAGCCCGCTGCTGTGCAGCATGTATGACAAGCTTGTGCCGGATGCGGTGTGTCATGAACACTTCTGGGAGAGGTAGGTACATACCTGGTCCCTCCAGCCCGGAGCTGGTCGCGTGGCGCGCCTCCCTCGAGCTCGGCTCCGAGCTGATCGCGCCCGCCGCGGCCGCCAAGCGGCTCGCGGCCAGCCCGCTGCTGTGCAGCATGTATGACAAGCTTGTGCCGGATGCGGTGTGTCATGAACACTTCTGGGAGAGGTAGGTACATACCTGGTCCCTCCAGCCCGGAGCTGGTCGCGTGGCGCGCCTCCCTCGAGCTCGGCTCCGAGCTGATCGCGCCCGCCGCGGCCGCCAAGCGGCTCGCGGCCAGCCCGCTGCTGTGCAGCATGTATGACAAGCTTGTGCCGGATGCGGTGTCCCATGAACACTTCTGGGAGAGGTAGGTACATACCTGGTCCCTCCAGCCCGGAGCTGGTCGCGTGGCGCGCCTCCCTCGAGCTCGGCTCCGAGCTGATCGCGCCCGCCGCGGCCGCCAAGCGGCTCGCGGCCAGCCCGCTGCTGTGCAGCATGTATGACAAGCTTGTGCCGGATGCGGTGTCCCATGAACACTTCTGGGAGAGGTAGGTACATACCTGGTCCCTCCAGCCCGGAGCTGGTCGCGTGGCGCGCCTCCCTCGAGCTCGGCTCCGAGCTGATCGCGCCCGCCGCGGCCGCCAAGCGGCTCGCGGCCAGCCCGCTGCTGTGCAGCATGTATGACAAGCTTGTGCCGGATGCGGTGTCCCATGAACACTTCTGGGAGAGGTAGGTACATACCTGGTCCCTCCAGCCCGGAGCTGGTCGCGTGGCGCGCCTCCCTCGAGCTCGGCTCCGAGCTGATCGCGCCCGCCGCGGCCGCCAAGCGGCTCGCGGCCAGCCCGCTGCTGTGCAGCATGTATGACAAGCTTGTGCCGGATGCGGTGTCCCATGAACACTTCTGGGAGAGGTAGGTACATACCTGGTCCCTCCAGCCCGGAGCTGGTCGCGTGGCGCGCCTCCCTCGAGCTCGGCTCCGAGCTGATCGCGCCCGCCGCGGCCGCCAAGCGGCTCGCGGCCAGCCCGCTGCTGTGCAGCATGTATGACAAGCTTGTGCCGGATGCGGTGTCCCATGAACACTTCTGGGAGAGGTAGGTACATACCTGGTCCCTCCAGCCCGGAGCTGGTCGCGTGGCGCGCCTCCCTCGAGCTCGGCTCCGAGCTGATCGCGCCCGCCGCGGCCGCCAAGCGGCTCGCGGCCAGCCCGCTGCTGTGCAGCATGTATGACAAGCTTGTGCCGGATGCGGTGTCCCATGAACACTTCTGGGAGAGGTAGGTACATACCTGGTCCCTCCAGCCCGGAGCTGGTCGCGTGGCGCGCCTCCCTCGAGCTCGGCTCCGAGCTGATCGCGCCCGCCGCGGCCGCCAAGCGGCTCGCGGCCAGCCCGCTGCTGTGCAGCATGTATGACAAGCTTGTGCCGGATGCGGTGTCCCATGAACACTTCTGGGAGAGGTAGGTACATACCTGGTCCCTCCAGCCCGGAGCTGGTCGCGTGGCGCGCCTCCCTCGAGCTCGGCTCCGAGCTGATCGCGCCCGCCGCGGCCGCCAAGCGGCTCGCGGCCAGCCCGCTGCTGTGCAGCATGTATGACAAGCTTGTGCCGGATGCGGTGTGTCATGAACACTTCTGGGAGAGGTAGGTACATACCTGGTCCCTCCAGCCCGGAGCTGGTCGCGTGGCGCGCCTCCCTCGAGCTCGGCTCCGAGCTGATCGCGCCCGCCGCGGCCGCCAAGCGGCTCGCGGCCAGCCCGCTGCTGTGCAGCATGTATGACAAGCTTGTGCCGGATGCGGTGTCCCATGAACACTTCTGGGAGAGGTAGGTACATACCTGGTCCCTCCAGCCCGGAGCTGGTCGCGTGGCGCGCCTCCCTCGAGCTCGGCTCCGAGCTGATCGCGCCCGCCGCGGCCGCCAAGCGGCTCGCGGCCAGCCCGCTGCTGTGCAGCATGTATGACAAGCTTGTGCCGGATGCGGTGTCCCATGAACACTTCTGGGAGAGGTAGGTACATACCTGGTCCCTCCAGCCCGGAGCTGGTCGCGTGGCGCGCCTCCCTCGAGCTCGGCTCCGAGCTGATCGCGCCCGCCGCGGCCGCCAAGCGGCTCGCGGCCAGCCCGCTGCTGTGCAGCATGTATGACAAGCTTGTGCCGGATGCGGTGTCCCATGAACACTTCTGGGAGAGGTAGGTACATACCTGGTCCCTCCAGCCCGGAGCTGGTCGCGTGGCGCGCCTCCCTCGAGCTCGGCTCCGAGCTGATCGCGCCCGCCGCGGCCGCCAAGCGGCTCGCGGCCAGCCCGCTGCTGTGCAGCATGTATGACAAGCTTGTGCCGGATGCGGTGTCCCATGAACACTTCTGGGAGAGGTAGGTACATACCTGGTCCCTCCAGCCCGGAGCTGGTCGCGTGGCGCGCCTCCCTCGAGCTCGGCTCCGAGCTGATCGCGCCCGCCGCGGCCGCCAAGCGGCTCGCGGCCAGCCCGCTGCTGTGCAGCATGTATGACAAGCTTGTGCCGGATGCGGTGTGTCATGAACACTTCTGGGAGAGGTAGGTACATACCTGGTCCCTCCAGCCCGGAGCTGGTCGCGTGGCGCGCCTCCCTCGAGCTCGGCTCCGAGCTGATCGCGCCCGCCGCGGCCGCCAAGCGGCTCGCGGCCAGCCCGCTGCTGTGCAGCATGTATGACAAGCTTGTGCCGGATGCGGTGTCCCATGAACACTTCTGGGAGAGGTAGGTACATACCTGGTCCCTCCAGCCCGGAGCTGGTCGCGTGGCGCGCCTCCCTCGAGCTCGGCTCCGAGCTGATCGCGCCCGCCGCGGCCGCCAAGCGGCTCGCGGCCAGCCCGCTGCTGTGCAGCATGTATGACAAGCTTGTGCCGGATGCGGTGTCCCATGAACACTTCTGGGAGAGGTAGGTACATACCTGGTCCCTCCAGCCCGGAGCTGGTCGCGTGGCGCGCCTCCCTCGAGCTCGGCTCCGAGCTGATCGCGCCCGCCGCGGCCGCCAAGCGGCTCGCGGCCAGCCCGCTGCTGTGCAGCATGTATGACAAGCTTGTGCCGGATGCGGTGTCCCATGAACACTTCTGGGAGAGGTAGGTACATACCTGGTCCCTCCAGCCCGGAGCTGGTCGCGTGGCGCGCCTCCCTCGAGCTCGGCTCCGAGCTGATCGCGCCCGCCGCGGCCGCCAAGCGGCTCGCGGCCAGCCCGCTGCTGTGCAGCATGTATGACAAGCTTGTGCCGGATGCGGTGTCCCATGAACACTTCTGGGAGAGGTAGGTACATACCTGGTCCCTCCAGCCCGGAGCTGGTCGCGTGGCGCGCCTCCCTCGAGCTCGGCTCCGAGCTGATCGCGCCCGCCGCGGCCGCCAAGCGGCTCGCGGCCAGCCCGCTGCTGTGCAGCATGTATGACAAGCTTGTGCCGGATGCGGTGTCCCATGAACACTTCTGGGAGAGGTAGGTACATACCTGGTCCCTCCAGCCCGGAGCTGGTCGCGTGGCGCGCCTCCCTCGAGCTCGGCTCCGAGCTGATCGCGCCCGCCGCGGCCGCCAAGCGGCTCGCGGCCAGCCCGCTGCTGTGCAGCATGTATGACAAGCTTGTGCCGGATGCGGTGTCCCATGAACACTTCTGGGAGAGGTAGGTACATACCTGGTCCCTCCAGCCCGGAGCTGGTCGCGTGGCGCGCCTCCCTCGAGCTCGGCTCCGAGCTGATCGCGCCCGCCGCGGCCGCCAAGCGGCTCGCGGCCAGCCCGCTGCTGTGCAGCATGTATGACAAGCTTGTGCCGGATGCGGTGTCCCATGAACACTTCTGGGAGAGGTAGGTACATACCTGGTCCCTCCAGCCCGGAGCTGGTCGCGTGGCGCGCCTCCCTCGAGCTCGGCTCCGAGCTGATCGCGCCCGCCGCGGCCGCCAAGCGGCTCGCGGCCAGCCCGCTGCTGTGCAGCATGTATGACAAGCTTGTGCCGGATGCGGTGTCCCATGAACACTTCTGGGAGAGGTAGGTACATACCTGGTCCCTCCAGCCCGGAGCTGGTCGCGTGGCGCGCCTCCCTCGAGCTCGGCTCCGAGCTGATCGCGCCCGCCGCGGCCGCCAAGCGGCTCGCGGCCAGCCCGCTGCTGTGCAGCATGTATGACAAGCTTGTGCCGGATGCGGTGTCCCATGAACACTTCTGGGAGAGGTAGGTACATACCTGGTCCCTCCAGCCCGGAGCTGGTCGCGTGGCGCGCCTCCCTCGAGCTCGGCTCCGAGCTGATCGCGCCCGCCGCGGCCGCCAAGCGGCTCGCGGCCAGCCCGCTGCTGTGCAGCATGTATGACAAGCTTGTGCCGGATGCGGTGTCCCATGAACACTTCTGGGAGAGGTAGGTACATACCTGGTCCCTCCAGCCCGGAGCTGGTCGCGTGGCGCGCCTCCCTCGAGCTCGGCTCCGAGCTGATCGCGCCCGCCGCGGCCGCCAAGCGGCTCGCGGCCAGCCCGCTGCTGTGCAGCATGTATGACAAGCTTGTGCCGGATGCGGTGTCCCATGAACACTTCTGGGAGAGGTAGGTACATACCTGGTCCCTCCAGCCCGGAGCTGGTCGCGTGGCGCGCCTCCCTCGAGCTCGGCTCCGAGCTGATCGCGCCCGCCGCGGCCGCCAAGCGGCTCGCGGCCAGCCCGCTGCTGTGCAGCATGTATGACAAGCTTGTGCCGGATGCGGTGTCCCATGAACACTTCTGGGAGAGGTAGGTACATACCTGGTCCCTCCAGCCCGGAGCTGGTCGCGTGGCGCGCCTCCCTCGAGCTCGGCTCCGAGCTGATCGCGCCCGCCGCGGCCGCCAAGCGGCTCGCGGCCAGCCCGCTGCTGTGCAGCATGTATGACAAGCTTGTGCCGGATGCGGTGTGTCATGAACACTTCTGGGAGAGGTAGGTACATACCTGGTCCCTCCAGCCCGGAGCTGGTCGCGTGGCGCGCCTCCCTCGAGCTCGGCTCCGAGCTGATCGCGCCCGCCGCGGCCGCCAAGCGGCTCGCGGCCAGCCCGCTGCTGTGCAGCATGTATGACAAGCTTGTGCCGGATGCGGTGTCCCATGAACACTTCTGGGAGAGGTAGGTACATACCTGGTCCCTCCAGCCCGGAGCTGGTCGCGTGGCGCGCCTCCCTCGAGCTCGGCTCCGAGCTGATCGCGCCCGCCGCGGCCGCCAAGCGGCTCGCGGCCAGCCCGCTGCTGTGCAGCATGTATGACAAGCTTGTGCCGGATGCGGTGTCCCATGAACACTTCTGGGAGAGGTAGGTACATACCTGGTCCCTCCAGCCCGGAGCTGGTCGCGTGGCGCGCCTCCCTCGAGCTCGGCTCCGAGCTGATCGCGCCCGCCGCGGCCGCCAAGCGGCTCGCGGCCAGCCCGCTGCTGTGCAGCATGTATGACAAGCTTGTGCCGGATGCGGTGTCCCATGAACACTTCTGGGAGAGGTAGGTACATACCTGGTCCCTCCAGCCCGGAGCTGGTCGCGTGGCGCGCCTCCCTCGAGCTCGGCTCCGAGCTGATCGCGCCCGCCGCGGCCGCCAAGCGGCTCGCGGCCAGCCCGCTGCTGTGCAGCATGTATGACAAGCTTGTGCCGGATGCGGTGTCCCATGAACACTTCTGGGAGAGGTAGGTACATACCTGGTCCCTCCAGCCCGGAGCTGGTCGCGTGGCGCGCCTCCCTCGAGCTCGGCTCCGAGCTGATCGCGCCCGCCGCGGCCGCCAAGCGGCTCGCGGCCAGCCCGCTGCTGTGCAGCATGTATGACAAGCTTGTGCCGGATGCGGTGTCCCATGAACACTTCTGGGAGAGGTAGGTACATACCTGGTCCCTCCAGCCCGGAGCTGGTCGCGTGGCGCGCCTCCCTCGAGCTCGGCTCCGAGCTGATCGCGCCCGCCGCGGCCGCCAAGCGGCTCGCGGCCAGCCCGCTGCTGTGCAGCATGTATGACAAGCTTGTGCCGGATGCGGTGTCCCATGAACACTTCTGGGAGAGGTAGGTACATACCTGGTCCCTCCAGCCCGGAGCTGGTCGCGTGGCGCGCCTCCCTCGAGCTCGGCTCCGAGCTGATCGCGCCCGCCGCGGCCGCCAAGCGGCTCGCGGCCAGCCCGCTGCTGTGCAGCATGTATGACAAGCTTGTGCCGGATGCGGTGTGTCATGAACACTTCTGGGAGAGGTAGGTACATACCTGGTCCCTCCAGCCCGGAGCTGGTCGCGTGGCGCGCCTCCCTCGAGCTCGGCTCCGAGCTGATCGCGCCCGCCGCGGCCGCCAAGCGGCTCGCGGCCAGCCCGCTGCTGTGCAGCATGTATGACAAGCTTGTGCCGGATGCGGTGTCCCATGAACACTTCTGGGAGAGGTAGGTACATACCTGGTCCCTCCAGCCCGGAGCTGGTCGCGTGGCGCGCCTCCCTCGAGCTCGGCTCCGAGCTGATCGCGCCCGCCGCGGCCGCCAAGCGGCTCGCGGCCAGCCCGCTGCTGTGCAGCATGTATGACAAGCTTGTGCCGGATGCGGTGTCCCATGAACACTTCTGGGAGAGGTAGGTTTATAGCTGTAACGGCTGCTATTGATAATACTTCGGAATAAATGAGAGAGAAATTGAAACTACTTCGGAATTTTGAACAGATTTAGCTCTTCTCGGTCGCCAAACAACCCTCTATCACTTACTCCGCAGCATGTATGACAAGCTTGTGCCGGATGCGGTGTCCCATGAACACTTCTGGGAGAGGTAGGTACATAGCTGTAAGACTTCGGAATAAAAAAGAGAGAAAATGAGTTACTGCTTCGGAATTTCGAGCAGATTTCGCTCTTCTTGGTCACCAAACAGCTCTTTATCACTAACTCCGCAGCATGATAAGAAACTTGTGCAAAATTGACCAATTACATTCTTCAAATTCAAAACAGTGTGATGCGGTCTCATTGGCCAATTTCGCACATCTCCGCTCCTCTCCGGCTCAATGGAGCCGCAGCCTTAGAGTTTAGAGATGCTTTTATACAGATTAAACCGGTTTCGATAAAAGTATCTTTATATCTTATTATCTTATCCCTATATCTTGTTGTCAGATACCTGTTCCGCGTGGCTCTACTCCAGGACCGTCTGGCAGCCGCCGCTCGCCGCCTCCCCCCCTCTGATACCGACCCCGTCCTGCAGCACCTCCCCCGCCAGGGTACCGAGCCCATCCAGCAGTGAGTATCTGCCGACACTTCCATGGTACTGCTTTACTCCAGGACCGCCGCCGACACCGACCCCGTCCTGCAGCACCTCCCCCGCCAGGGTACCGAGCCCATCCAGCAGTGAGTATCTGCCGACACTTCCATGGTACTGCTTTACTCCAGGACCGCCGCCGACACCGACCCCGTCCTGCAGCACCTCCCCCGCCAGGGTACCGAGCCCATCCAGCAGTGAGTATCTGCCGACACTTCCATGGTACTGCTTTACTCCAGGACCGCCGCCGACACCGACCCCGTCCTGCAGCACCTCCCCCGCCAGGGTACCGAGCCCATTCAGCAGTGAGTATCTGCCGACACTTCCATGGTACTGCTTTACTCCAGGACCGCCGCCGACACCGACCCCGTCCTGCAGCACCTCCCCCGCCAGGGTACCGAGCCCATTCAGCAGTGAGTATCTGCCGACACTGCCATGGTACTGCTTTACTCCAGGACCGCCGCCGACACCGACCCCGTCCTGCAGCACCTCCCCCGCCAGGGTACCGAGCCCATTCAGCAGTGAGTATCTGCCGACACTTCCATGGTACTGCTTTACTCCAGGACCGCCGCCGACACCGACCCCGTCCTGCAGCACCTCCCCCGCCAGGGTACCGAGCCCATTCAGCAGTGAGTATCTGCCGACACTTCCATGGTACTGCTTTACTCCAGGACCGCCGCCGACACCGACCCCGTCCTGCAGCACCTCCCCCGCCAGGGTACCGAGCCCATTCAGCAGTGAGTATCTGCCGACACTTCCATGGTACTGCTTTACTCCAGGACCGCCGCCGACACCGACCCCGTCCTGCAGCACCTCCCCCGCCAGGGTACCGAGCCCATTCAGCAGTGAGTATCTGCCGACACTTCCATGGTACTGCTTTACTCCAGGACCGCCGCCGACACCGACCCCGTCCTGCAGCACCTCCCCCGCCAGGGTACCGAGCCCATTCAGCAGTGAGTATCTGCCGACACTTCCATGGTACTGCTTTACTCCAGGACCGCCGCCGACACCGACCCCGTCCTGCAGCACCTCCCCCGCCAGGGTACCGAGCCCATCCAGCAGTGAGTATCTGCCGACACTTCCATGGCACTGCTTTACTCCAGGACCGCCGCCGACACCGACCCCGTCCTGCAGCACCTCCCCCGCCAGGGTACCGAGCCCATCCAGCAGTGAGTATCTGCCGACACTTCCATGGCACTGCTTTACTCCAGGACCGCCGCCGACACCGACCCCGTCCTGCAGCACCTCCCCCGCCAGGGTACCGAGCCCATTCAGCAGTGAGTATCTGTCGACACTTCCATGGTACTGCTTTACTCCAGGACCGCCGCCGACACCGACCCCGTCCTGCAGCACCTCCCCCGCCAGGGTACCGAGCCCATTCAGCAGTGAGTATCTGTCGACACTTCCATGGTACTGCTTTACTCCAGGACCGCCGCCGACACCGACCCCGTCCTGCAGCACCTCCCCCGCCAGGGTACCGAGCCCATTCAGCAGTGAGTATCTGTCGACACTTCCATGGTACTGCTTTACTCCAGGACCGCCGCCGACACCGACCCCGTCCTGCAGCACCTCCCCCGCCAGGGTACCGAGCCCATTCAGCAGTGAGTATCTGTCGACACTTCCATGGTACTGCTTTACTCCAGGACCGCCGCCGACACCGACCCCGTCCTGCAGCACCTCCCCCGCCAGGGTACCGAGCCCATTCAGCAGTGAGTATCTGTCGACACTTCCATGGTACTGCTTTACTCCAGGACCGCCGCCGACACCGACCCCGTCCTGCAGCACCTCCCCCGCCAGGGTACCGAGCCCATTCAGCAGTGAGTATCTGTCGACACTTCCATGGTACTGCTTTACTCCAGGACCGCCGCCGACACCGACCCCGTCCTGCAGCACCTCCCCCGCCAGGGTACCGAGCCCATTCAGCAGTGAGTATCTGTCGACACTTCCATGGTACTGCTTTACTCCAGGACCGCCGCCGACACCGACCCCGTCCTGCAGCACCTCCCCCGCCAGGGTACCGAGCCCATCCAGCAGTGAGTATCTGCCGACACTTCCATGGTACTGCTTTACTCCAGGACCGCCGCCGACACCGACCCCGTCCTGCAGCACCTCCCCCGCCAGGGTACCGAGCCCATTCAGCAGTGAGTATCTGCCGACACTTCCATGGTACTGCTTTACTCCAGGACCGCCGCCGACACCGACCCCGTCCTGCAGCACCTCCCCCGCCAGGGTACCGAGCCCATTCAGCAGTGAGTATCTGCCGACACTTCCATGGTACTGCTTTACTCCAGGACCGCCGCCGACACCGACCCCGTCCTGCAGCACCTCCCCCGCCAGGGTACCGAGCCCATCCAGCAGTGAGTATCTGCCGACACTTCCATGGTACTGCTTTACTCCAGGACCGCCGCCGACACCGACCCCGTCCTGCAGCACCTCCCCCGCCAGGGTACCGAGCCCATTCAGCAGTGAGTATCTGCCGACACTTCCATGGTACTGCTTTAGTTCACAAATTGTTCAACCGACTTCAAAACACGGAGGAGGTTCTCAATTCCACTGCCCTTTTACATACATCATTACATCATACACATTCAAAAATCATACATTTATATAATTATTCTGACTATTAGAGACTTCATCTCTAGTTAATGTACAGTCACCACACGGGATTGTTGAGCCACTTGCCACTGTTCGTAACTTGGTCGAATAATACAAATCAGGTTCCGAACTCTTATGAGGCTGGTATAACGACTTCGGCTGAACTCTGCTGACCAATGGGGCGGGCGTAACGGGCGTTGGTACGGTTAGCCAATGACCGCTCGCGTTTTCTTCAGAAGGTGACATTACCATGGTTACGTAATAACAAAAATGTTTAACCAATGATTGATCGCTAATTTTCCAGAAGCTGACGTTACTATAGTTACGTTATAACCAAGGAGCGGAATTCTTCATAGCAAAAACTAAACTGTCAGAGGGATTGACCGAGGTGTTTTATCGACTATCGATAAATAATATAACTTTTATTTATCGTAATAAGGCTTTTTCGCATACATATTATACAGTGGCGGCAGATTATTAGGGATATCATTATTTTGTTATATGCCATTGTAATTGAAATTATTTTAATAAGTGACAAAGTATTAAAAGTTAATCAAAAATGGAATACACATTTTTTTTATATGGTATAGAGTTTGTTAAACAATTATTATACAACGTTTTATTCAAAACATAATTGGTGGACACAAAGAATCCAACATTAGTAATTGTGTCCCTAATTAATTATCTGGTCGCCACTGCACGCGTATATATTTAAAGTAAAGTAAAGTAAAATTTTATTTTTAAAAACAGTCATTAACAATTACATTTTGGTGGATCACACTAGGCAGAGCCTGTCCCGTGACTCCACGGTTGCACATTATATTAAAAGTATCATTTACATAAGCAGTTAGAATTTATACAGCAGTTGAAGTTAGCAGTTATACAGCAGTTGAACATTTATAAATATTATGTTTGATTATAAATATAGTACAGGACAATTCTTAAGTTATTAAGTTTTCATTATTGAGTAACAGTTTGATTCAAGTCAATTAAATTCATAAATATTAATTAGATTAAGAGTTAAGTATTACATGTCTTATAAATAAATAAATAGTGCATCAAATGGATCGCATCATGCAAGGAATTACATTTAGTCTTTTACAGAGGGTATATTTTCTAGGGAGCAAGTCATGCATTTTATTATTCTAATATACATATATATGTGTATTTTAAACCTCCGCGCCTGTGTAGGTGTGTTTGTATGTGCGTGTGTGTGTGTGTGTGTATGAGTGTGTTTTGTGAACTATGAAAAGATCCGCAAGATGCTTTCAGCTTCTCTTTGGTCAGTTTCGTGTAGCCATTTCTTCAGCATGATTTTTGCGGTTCGGTCGTTTTTGTCTTTAATTTCGCACTTTTTTACAACTGCATTGTACAAATGGGGATGAGCAAAGTCTGCGAAACGTCGGGCAACCGCAGTACGAACTTTGGCTACAGAAATTTTAAAAGTTCTTGCTTTTAGCATGTCGTTATAACCGTTGGACGCTCGGACTAATTTATGTACTTTGCATGTGGTTTCCAATATATAGAGCTTACGAACACTTAAAACTTCTGCCTCCCTGTACAATAGGTCGGTTGAGAACTGCCGGGGTTTCTTAAGCATGACTTTGAGTAAAGACCGCTGCGCTCTTTCAAGCTGTATCAGAACTGTGGTACCAGCAGCGCCCCAGGCAGTTATGCAATAGGTAATTATTGATTGGCATATGGCAGTATAGATGGACCGTAGAAGTTTTGGATCAGCGACCTCCCTTAGTTTCTTCATGACCATTATAAGCTTCCTAACTCTCTTTGCAGTATACGATATGTGGTCACAAAAGGTCAGCCGCTCATCCAAGACGATGCCTAGGTATTTGAGAGAGGCGACCCTCCGTATTGACCCACAGTCACATGCTATTGAGTGGTGTGAGTTGGTGTATTCGCATTTGTGAACTTTTATGGGTGGGCTGAGTTTCGGGGAGGACGCCGCCGTCTTGTGGAAGCAAATAAAGTTTGTTTTGTCAGCGTTGAGTGTCAACAGATTCTGGCCTAACCATTTTGCGACCTGTGCCATTTCCCTCTCAACGTCAGAATAAACCGTATCCCAGGAAGATGCTTTGAAAATTAAAGCTGTGTCGTCCGCATAGCATATCAGTTCCGCCTTAAGGTTTAGAGCACTCAAATCATTGAGGTATATAAGAAAGAGCGTAGGGCCGAGTATGCTACCCTGGGGAACGCCACACGTGATCGTTTTGGGAGCACTAATACAGTCATCCACCTTCAACACTTGTGATCTCTCCTTTAGGTAGCTGCGAAACCAGTCAAGAGCCAGACCCCTTATTCCACTGCTCTCCATTTTTCGCAATAGGATGGAATGTGACACTGTGTCGAAGGCTTTCGCCAGATCCAAGAAAACCCCGACACAGGCCTGCCCTCCGTCCAAGGCAGATGCAACCACTTGGGTTAACGAGGTCACTGCTTGTTCTGTAGATTTTCCTCGTCTAAACCCGTATTGTCCCATGAATAACAGTTTATTCACTTCGAGGAATCCAACTAGCCGCTTGTTGACGATTCTTTCTAATATTTTCGAGAAGGAACTAAGTAGCGAAATGGGTCGATAATTCGTTGGGTCTTCTTTACATCCTCCCTTATGGATAGGAGATACCACTGCTAGTTTCCATATTTTAGGGAAGCAACCTGAGGATAAGCTTAGGTTAAAAATTATTGTCAGAGGGGTCAGGATGGCAGGTTTTATTTTCCGTATCAGTGCGTTGCTTAGTTTGTCCGCTCCTGGGGCTTTATCTACTTTTAAGTTGGATATAATAGTCGATATTTCATTGGGATCGGTTGGGCACAAGAACAAGGAATTTGTTTGTGAGATTCGCGGTGATACGGGCATTTCTGTTGTGACGTTAGGGCTCCTCAAGTTTTCCAAAATTCTGTTCGCTAGTTTGCTTCCAATGTTTGCGAAAAACTCATTACACTGGTTAATTGCTTCCTGTGGTGACCTTGAATGTCCAATTAATCCCGAGTTATGTCTTTTGACCTGATGCGTGTGGGTGATGTCTTTTATATATTTAAAAGCCTAATTACATTATTTTAACGATGTTTCATTGAGTATAATTTCGTTTATCGATAGTCGATAAAACACTTCGTTCAATCCCTCTGACAGTTTGATTTTTTCTATGAAGGATTCCGCTCCTTGGTTATAACATCCGCTTTAGTCATGGAGACGTCAAACTTCAGAGCCCTGATGGTAATTTCGTTTAAAGTTAGAATTTCAGTCAGAAACTATCAAGTCTACTAAACATGTTTATGGCTACTGACAGATTATAGGTAGATTGACAAAGGTTACCTACCATATTTCTTCAAAGGTTACATAAGTTTTCAACTAACGTCAACTGCGCTGTGACGAATGATAATAAAGACAGCAATAGCATTTGTCTCTGTCAATGAAAAAAAATATTTTAAAATTGCTCGATAAGATGCCTATTTATATAAATATTTTGAAAAAATACCTCGCCTATTAGTCAGATAAATCATGGCAACCGATTTGAAGAAAACACGAATAAATTACTAAACGGTTGTAGACAAATCTATGAAGAACTGTCGTTATCCAGTTTCCTCTACGAACAACGACATCTAGCGTCTAATAATGGCCGATGACTAATCCTTAATTCTCGTAGACGAAGAAATTTTTATTATTTCAACTAGTTTTGACATACTGAAATTTTGACGCAACAAAGATTCGTATTTAACTGACATATCATCGGGGAACATCGGTCATGTCGCGATCGTGCCTACTAACGAAAAATACCGAACCGTATTACACGACCAAATTGCATCCATTGCCAAGTGGCTCAACATTCCCATGTGATGACTGTACTGTACCTGTATTTATATTAAATAAAATTTATGTTTCGTTTTTAATTAATGCATATTAGCTAAAACTATTTGAAATAAAAAAGTCCCGCTGAGTTTCTTGCCGGATTCTTCTCGGGCAGTGGTGTAGGGTTAGAACCGGAAGTAGCTTTTTTTCTCTCATTCGCTATTTAGTTTAATTCAAAAGCTCTCGTTGCTGGGCCTAATTGAATAAAGAATATTTTGACTTTGACCACTGTATGTTTTATTTTGTTTGTTACCTCAGAACTTCCGACTGGGTGAACCGATTTTGATGATTTTTTATTTGCTCACCGATTGGTCCCATTTTAATTTGGTCCAGTTCTGACAATGGCATCCATGAGAAAACCATATAAGTCATAAATTTCCATTAAACATGTGCACGACAATGTACGAAGACCTCAATATCACGCCAACCGATTTCAATCATTCTTTTTTAACCGAATTCAAAATAAACCGTGATGATAGGATCTTCAAAAAATCGGTTGAATTCGGTTGTTTTTAAATCTTGAATTTGATGATTATTCATATTTATCTAATTTAGTTCTTTCATTTTTCCTGCCTTTACTGGCAGGGTCGCCATGTGTGGATGGCATTAGATTAGAGAAAGGGCTTGTCCATTAATCACGTCATACGAATTTGGCCTATTTGAGACCTCCCATCCCCCATGGTGATATGTGATGATATTTTCAGGACCCCCCCCCCCCCCCAGCATTGGCACACTTGAAAAAGTTCAGGAATTGACGTCTGGTTATATTTAAAGTGTTTAAAAAAAGGTATAGATATGTTTTTTTGTTTAGCAGAGAGAAACATAAAATTACACGTGATTTGTCTGATGATAATTGGTGATTTTTTCTTGACCCCCCCTATACAGTATAACGTGATTAATGGACAAGCCCAAACAATAGCTCGATGAATATATTATTTATTTTGACTCATATTAGGCATGATGATTATGATTATATAGACAGTGCTTACATACTACATGCATAGGTAAATACATATTACACCACACTCTACGCCTATGGAATCCTTGTTAAAATCAGCTTATATTGGCAGTTCCCTGAATTAATCGTTGAATCCAAAAGTAATTGAAAATCGTCGTTAGATTGTTTTGTAGAACCATTAATTTAGAACGTTTAAAAATACTAAAAACATAGCACGAGTTTTTTTTTATCAAGACTTGCTAGTTTTATATCTACGTGGTTATTTCATGATAAAGTTTCATGTGTTTTGTATTGGATGAAAAATTCAGGGAAATTCCAATGCAATCTAATCTTAAAAACTCCTACTTATTTTAAAGATATAAAAATAGTTTCCTATACATTTTCGGTAACAAAAAAGTAATGTTCCATACAAACATTTTGGGAAATGTGATGGATTTTGCGCGGCATCATTACAAGGCTACCAATTTTTATCAAAATCGAAGACGTGATCCAATTGTACAAAGTTTTTGAAAAAAATCATTATTAGAGCGTAAGCGTAATCAGCACTATTATTCCAGAAGTCCCAAGAAAGTTCTATCCGGCGTGGACGAAGACGAGCGAAGCGAGCCGAGCGAGCTCACCGAGCCCAGCGAGCCCTTAGCCCTGACTGACGTAGCTTGGGAGGATGGTGAGTAAGTTCTGAACAACTTGTTACCGCTAACCTGGCTTCTATTTTATCAAACCGGAATCTGAAGAGGATTTACCAAGGAAAAAGTTGTTTTAGAATTATAACTAACGTGAGACTCAAACATATTTAAATATTTATAACACGGGTTACTCACGCTTTGGTCGCGGATACTCCATGATGAGGATCCTCTAAATGGATCGAAACATGTCGAGCAATTATCGACTTAAATTACGTGAGTAACCCGTGTTATAAATATTTAAATATGAAAAAGTTGTTTATAGATGTAGAGAGTGATTAATTATTCTATCGTCTGCAAGTCTCTACACTTTAATTATGAATATTATATCCTAGATTGACTTATACACTGTTGTGTCAATGGCTTGGGAGGATGGTGAGTAAGTTCTGAACAACTTGTTACCACTAACCTGGCTTCTATTTTATTAAACCGGAATCTGAAGGGGATTTACCAAGAAACAAGTTGTTTATAGATGTAGAGAGTGATTAATTATTCTATCGTCTGCAAGTCTCTACACTTAAACTATGAATATTATATCCTAGATTGACTTATACACTGTTGTGTCAATGGCTTGGGAGGATGGTGAGTAAGTTCTGAACAACTTGTTACCACTAACCAGGCTTCTATTTTATCAAACCGGAATCTGAAGAGGATTTACCAAGAAAAAAGTTGTTTATAGATGTAGAGAGTGATTAATTATTCTATCGTCTGCAAGTCTCTACACTTAAACTATGAATATTATATCCTAGATTGACTTATACACTGTTGTGTAACAGTATTTTCGAATCACATTCTAATTTCGTTTCGATAATACCTTGGTACTGTGAATATTCAGCTTTTTACGGCGTTTATTTTTCGTCAATGTCGTCTCTGTAAGTATTATTACGAGAGATGACCCTAAGAGTAATGAATGTTCCTATGTAAATGTAATTCAGCACCAATACCAAGTCTAGCATAATCAATGTTGTTGCTACTCGTCCTTCCGTTTTGGTAATAATCGCCGGACGAGAAAGACGAATACGAGCGGTTGAACCGCTCCTCGGAGAATCACCCTGCTTTAATATATAAAGTCCCATGATGACTGCCAGTGGGTCAATGTGTAATATAGACTTATCGTATTATGGAACCGAGCTCACCGAGTCCAGCGAGCCCTTGGCCCTGACTGACGTAGCTTGAGAGGATGGTGAGTAAGTTCTGAACAACTTGTTACCACTAACTAGGGTTCTGCCGAAGCCGCACGCCATAATATTTTTGCCTTTCAAAAACGGTCCTGAATTTTAATTGACAAGTGTCCCTCTTCAATGCATCACGGTAATAAATTTCAAACCAATGCTTGCGAAAACCAGGCTTCTGTACCATGGTATTATAATACATGGTGTTTTCTGAGTCACTTATAACCTCGCAAACTATAAGTCATACTGAGAAACTTTTAGTATGGGAATGGGACCAAAATCGGACAAATGTGCCAATGACGCACATTTTTCCGATCTCTGCTAATAACCCTGTACAATAATATGGACATGACTACAAAGTTGAATAAGAAAATCAATTAATCATTTTATCGCTGGTGGTAGGACTTCGTGCAGGGTCCGCCCGGATAGCTACCTTCGTCGTACCCGTTAACCTGCCGCTAAATATTACTGTGTTCCGGTTTGGGGGTTAGATAGCCGGTGTAAACTGGCATAGATAGAGGCAATCCATCGAAGTCCTCAGGGTAGGCAGCGCATAGGCGATTTTTTGGTCACTATGTCCATGGGCCTCAGTTCCTGCTTTCCATCAGGTGGGCTGAGAGCTCAGTTGTCTACCTTCGTCACATAAAAAAAAAACATTTAATACCGGTAACTATCAAAATATGAGTCACCTTAAGTGGTAAATCAACTTCCATGTGGTTCGTTCTAGGGTTTTTTCTTTAAGGTGGAATGTCACGGTCAGCTAGGCACTACTACGCCAATAGATGGCGTTACAGTGCCTAGCTGGTGCGAATTCTACGTATTTTTAAATTTTATGTATGAGAATGGAAATATTTTTAATAAGTGATGTGTTTGCCTAAAATAAACTGCTATTTCTAATGTGGCCAACTAAATTTCAGATGAGGTTTAATTTACAAAATAAGTTTATTTGAATAAATACGAAACGCTGTCGCGCTTGCGAAGTATGCATACACACATTCAAACCCTTATTCGTTGACGAAACTGATTGCTTATTTCTTCGGAACGTGTTTTGAACTTGGATTAGTCTAAGTTGGATGACCGTCTGACGCACATTCATGAGGACCAAGGTTCAAATCTCGTAATATCAAGATATATATTTTTTGCTTTATAAGACTTTTTATTTTTTTATTGATACTTTACCTATAATCACAATTATTCCAGTAATGCCTGTGGCCTATCCCACAAATCTTCACAAGCGTACAATTCTACAAAATTGTATAAATTCCCATACAAAATAGTTGTCAACTTGGTAGAATTGTATGCTTGTAAAGTTTTGTGGTATTGGCCCCTGAACTAGCCACCTAGGTTTAATTTTGGTAACCTTATTTATTTACTTAAAAACGTTTTCAGGTGATGTTATGGCATCCAGTTCCGGTATTTTTTGCATGGTCAATGTGGAATAGATCATACTACAAAAAACCGGACCTGGATGACCTGATAGGTGTACAATCAGATTGGGACGGAATCTATTCTATGACCTCAGACAAGTTTTCATATATGTATAGTTATATATATGATATATTTGATATTTCTAGTCACTTTAATTATTAGATTCCTTCCCATTCTAATCACGCGCGGAATACATAGATAAAGAAAACAGATCAATTCATAAATTCAGTGTTTTATTTACATCATTTCATATTATTTTTATTTATTCTTTCTGGTTTTAGTAGGTACTATCTCTGTCAATATACAGTTTTTATAAAATATCACTAGTGTTGGCAACATGTTTTCTATAAAAGTTTCGTCGGTCATTTGTGACACCTGCAGTTGGCCTTGGATCTGAAATGAGAATACTCATTGTTAAAATGGTGTCTGATGATTACTGGAATAAAAAATACAGTTCAGCTTTATCTATACCACTAATTGGAGTTCGAGGCCAAAGAATCTACGAAAATATTGCCACAACAATGAAATGTTCTTACAATAGTAAATCCTTATTTTCTAAAAACAGACGTTGAGATATCTTATTTATTGGTAATTTTAATTCTTTAATTTATATAAACAATATTATTTACTTATTTTCACGTAAATATAAGATATTTTAATAAAAACTTAATTATCCGCAATTATTAGTAACAAAGTTGGTATTGCGCTGGTATCACCTCAGGTGTTAATAACATTTGGTCCAGCAATTTAACTACACATAAATTAAAACCCTATTTCTGCATACGTTTAGAAAATTGCAGAGTAATACACTGTAGCGTGCTTTATGTTCACATTTCGTATTCGTAAAATTCCTTTACCCTACAAATTTCTTTGGCAGTGCTATAGTTCTCCATTTAAATTATCATACACATCTAACGTTTTGTTTTCTTCCGTAGGTTGTTAACAAGGTGACCCACTTGGTTCAGCCATGTTTAGTTTCGCTATACACCCCATCATCAAAAATTAATTTCCAAATGAAATATACTGGGTGAAATGTTATAAAACACAATGATACAAAATCATATTTTCTGGATCTACTCATGATTACAGCCAAGTTTTACTATGGGACCAGCTTTGAAAAAGTTACCACAAAATCTTCATCTCCATACATATTGTGAAACCAGCTGTCGCTAGTTACAATCGAGTTGTCATTAATATGTATGTACAAAAAATAATAAACATTGATGGTTGGAATTGCAACGCTTTTGAATGTGTATAGGTAGGTAGTTATTATGTATAATGAGGGTTTTCGATATTTTTTCTGCCACCAGGCAGCGCTTCGTACGCACCTGGTCTCGACAGCTGTCAGATTCATACTATTCATAGGCACCTGGGCCTAAAATATTGAAATTCTATTTTATTTGGAAGAGAATTGATTTTGTAATAGATTACGACTAATACACGGTCGTCGAACTGAAGACGGAGCTATAAAACAGGCGCGCAAAGTCACTGGTATTAAAAATAATTACTTTAACTTTGTTAATTTCATGGGAATTGACATGACAATTTTTTTTATTTATTTTAGAAGAGAATATTCCTAAAGTAATGGTTTTCAGAATAAATAAACCTATAAATATATAGAAAATTAAATGCGAGTATTTATTTTGACAATTCGTCAAAACCCCCGCTCAGTGCTGCCATCTCACCTCCCCATAGCGGCAGAAAAAGTATCAAAAACCCTCATTTAATGTGTGATTCAACTTCTTTTTAAAATAGGCTTTGAAACGTTGGTTCTTATCATTTTAAATTCTTTACAAGAAAATTTTGTCAAATCAACGTTAGTTAAAAGAAAAGAAAAGTTTTTAGATATTTACTTGTTTTTAAGAAAATCCTAGTTGTGACAGGCATATTAAACAAAAAGGCGTAGAAACATTATAATTATAACAGAGGTATATAATGGTTTTATTAGGAATTATTTTAAATAAATTAATTAAAAAACAAAAAGGTTGTCGAAACCTGAAAACATTATTTGAAAATGACATAAGAGACTTTGACAAATTTGACAATAACACATCTGTCGTAGTTTCGTTGGCCTCGAACTCCAATTAGTGGTATAGTTAGATGGTGGTGATCCTGACTGCGAAGTTAGGGAGGGAGACTGGGTTCAAAACAGGTTCAGTGAGTATCTACAAAAAGGTTATAGTTTTAAAAGTTGAAGGCCTGGAACTCATCATCCCTCGGGAAACTAACGTTTCCGGTATTTACATTAAAAATATGTTATACTTATAATATATATTGCTATTTATCTACATGACAAGTTTCCTGGGTTATTCCAATCCGTGGAGCAGTTGTTTCGAAAACAACAAATGTTTTTATTATAATATAAGCATAGTAAAAATATGTAATAAAAAATCTGTTGAAATAGTGGGAGGAAAGATACTCTACCGGACTTACCTTTTGATTTCTCCGTAATATAGTATAATTTCTACAAGGCTTCGCTTACGAGTTTTTCCCGAGCCCGAGTATCGGTGTTTTTATAGCCTTTCCTTGGCGTTTGTGACTCCATCCTCATGTAAATCACTGTAGATGCCACGCTATAAAATATTTCAAACAATCGTCAGCAATTTAGCGTCAATTCGGATTATACAAACCAAAGTAACCAAATGACTGCCGGTGATTTTGAAAGAATGAGTGACGTTTGAATTTAGTGTTGCCGACGTTGCCGTGCCAAATGGATTATACGTTCGGTTACACGCGACTATCATTTAGTACGCACATTTATTTTAATAACATTAAATGTAAGAAGTCCAACCTATAGTAGCGTAAACGTAACTATTATGTATATATTTTCAATAATAAATGGTCTTCTGATACAAAATATAAAACTCAAGCAAATCGATCGAATACGGAATATTATAAAATAGTACGCGGGTTGGCTATTGGGTGTATATATGACCTATATGGCAACATTAGCAACGCTTTCCGTTTGATGGAGTTTGATGGAACAAAATAAAATAACAAATTGCACGACATGCGTTCGGTTTGACAGAGCGGCAACGCAGCATTTGTGGTCAACTGGCAACGTCGCTTTTTAACGCACACGCCGAAGATACGATTGGTGTATGACACTGTCGCCGCCGACCCACACATTGACAAATTTGTATTAAAATAAAGTAGTGTTTTAAGCTATTATTTGACCATTTTTATTACCGAAATAGAATTTGCCGCAAATAAGTATCAAAATGATTGTGGATGGAAGTGGTTTCATTGTAAAACTATGCTCCATTTACCCATATTTGAATAAATCAATTAGTATGAAAAACGAACCACGTTAATGAGGGTTTTCCGAAATTAACGTTCACCAGGGCGGCAGCACTGAGGCGTCAGGTCCAGAAACTTGTCTAAATTCTCAGAACGCCTATAGTTTCGTATTTAAATGTTTTGTATGAGTTAATAAAATTATATAAAAATACCTTTTAAGGTAAACGCAGGTATTAACGCCCCCCTTAAGGCATTTTTTAAATCAGGCCTAGTTTTTAAGTATACACGATGTTCCAAAATTTAATTTTCCTATTTTATGTGCTACTACGATAATTAAAAAAGGTAAATAATGAGTCACTCGTCCTTTAATTGAACATTAAGATGTCAAAAATCTATTTCTAAATTACAGAATCGATTTCTGCTATTAACGACCCATAAAAATGGGTGTGAAGGTATCAACGATTTTTAAGCAGCCATTACCGATTGAGTTTCAATAGTAGATTGTACAACAAGGGCATAAAGGGAACCATTTCTACCCGAGGCAATTGTATGTTAAAATAGTAGACGAGGGTAAAAATGGACACTTATGCCTTTGTGGTACACCGCTTTTCACTTTGATTACGAAGAAAATAAAATATATTTATATAGGTAATATTTGTAAATAATTTAATACCTCCCTACCAATTTTAACTTGATCTCAGCTGGCTGATAGAATCTATCTCTAAATGATGATTATGAAATTAAACATTGAATAAATTGATGGATTTCATTTAGTTTGATGTTTAACAGTTTTTAATGTGTTCGTTTTGGAAGAGGCTGATCGGGCAACTCTTCCTACCAAAGCCACATGTTTGTTGAAACTTGTATTTTTGTAATTAGTAATTTATGGCATTAATCATTTCCTTAATATTATAACTACCTACTTATTTAGGTACGGTCGGTAATACCTTCTTATGGTTGGTATCAGCGATTTCTATGAGTCGTTGATAGAATATGTAAGAACTAACGTAAAATGTATTACCGATCCATATTAAACAATAACAATATTGTATTTTTATTATCTTTGTCGCTACAAAACACTTTCTGATTACGTGATATAAAAATTTAGGACCTAAAAGCACTTTTAATGGATAAAACTTCGTCATAAACAATGTCTAAGATAATATCCGTTTTCCAAAAATATTGTATTTTGGTTAACTTTATAACATCAAAAGAAGAAAACCAAGTGCTAATGTGTATGTCGTTAATAGTTTTTTGAAAATTACAATTATTTTGAACTCAATTAATCTATAAACATACTTATGTTTTCATAGAATAATATCGTACGAGAAAGAAAAAACAAAACATGACATTTTAGTCATTACCGACCTATGGGTCGTTGATAGCTGCTACTACTAAAAATAATGAAGCAATCACCGCCCAAATTTAATTTTATATTTTATATATGATAATGGATGTTATTTGATAAATTGTGATAAAATATCTGTAATTTATAAATAAATGAATATGATTAGCAATAAATGAAGATGTAAAGTAGTCAATTGTTAAAATAAACGTCTTAGACAGATAAGTCAAGTCCTTACTTGAAAGTGCAAGCGCCAGTATGGAACGTCCTTCTTTCTCGGTACTCACAACTTGATTGATGTATTTTTATCTTTTATCGAACTACCACTCAAACTAACTTAACCGTACCCTATACTCAAGAAATAAACGCTTCTAGAAAACAACCTACCTACCCTCACGTAAGTTGTGGCAATGAAAAAATACCGAATTACTTATTAGGTCGCTAATACCTTCGGATTTTCGATGGAGCGTTAATAGCTGCGTTTACCTTAGTTCGTTTTTCATTGGGGCTAACTGGCGCCAGCTAGTGGCATACGTTTTCGAGAAAACCCTCATTGCCTGATACGACAAGACGTCTTTATTTTTCTGTTAACTATACTTTTTGCAAAGTGCACGTAGATGACGATCATTGATTTATGAAAATAATATCGAATGTAATATCTGCTCATATTAATAATCAGCACAAAAACAAATTTTAAGTAAAATCATACGTTCTCTTGCTCACAGAAGACTTCGCGAATGACGTGGAACTGACCGAGGAACAACAAACTCTGCTTCTAGAAGAGTACGAGAAAGAAATATCCAGCAAGAAGACAAAACAGACATCCTCACGTGACATAGCCAACAACAATATGAAAAACAAAACAACAAACACAACTGCCAACAAACCTAAGGCCATCCAAACCAGAGACAAGATGAACAACAAAAATGGCCGCTCGAAAAAGGCGGGAAAATCTGACGTTTGCGGCAACGACTTAGTCGAAGACTATTTTGCGGAAAAAGAACCCGTTAAAGATGATGCCAGCGCCAATTCAGATGAAAGTTGGGAAAAATTTGACATAGAGGAAGAGAAAGCTTGAATCCGGCCATAGATAGAGTAAATCACAGATTTGAAACTTATGATAAGTTTTGGAGGCCTTGTCCGATACAGCAGGTTAGTAAAACGTTTTCTCAAAACCAGATAACTTCCTAGGGCATATTGAATCCTATATAACTACGATCTGTATTTAGCTTTCAACTGCTTCACAAACATTTCAACTGTGTCTAGATTACTTCTGTCTAAGGTATGGTAAGGGCCATTTTTTTGCCAGTTGTCCACCCACTTTTTTGGATTTGGAACTTTTAATACGATTGCCACCCAGAATCGATAGTTCTTTCGGTCCTGATAGAACAAATATTTTGTGGTAATTTTTCCATTCAGTTACCATTTTTTCATACATTTTGTATGGCGGTAACGGAATGGAAAGTTGAAAATGTATGTAAATTTTGGGATTTTGGGAAAAAATTATAAAAAAAATGGCCCGAAATCAACCCGAAAATGGAACATAAATTAGCTGCCTTTCGTTTACGATTGACGATTAAGCGTTAGCCTAAGCACCCTGCTCAGATATTTGTGATTACCCTGGCTGATCCGATATATCTGTCGACGAAGTTTTTGTCACCTTTTTAAATTTGTAATAATTATACCTAATATTTTTCTAGCAGGGACGAGTGATTGACAAAATGAAACATCGACATAACTGTTATCTTCTGTCTGTTTTAAATCATCATCATCATTTCAGCCATTTGCACTGCTGAGCATAGGCCTCTCTTCTAGTACGCCACTCATCTCGGTCCTGAGGCAATCGCTATTATTTTAAATACCTAATATTATAATTGCCCATGGCCTTAGAGTAGTTTTTATTAGTAGTAGGTATTTGTGTTTTTGATGGGTGTTAATTAGAATAAATATAAAAAAGTAGCGTTTTGAATGATTTGGATTCTTGTAATTTATCTCTAAGTGACGGCGCATTGTTATTTTTTTTTTTATCGACTACTACAAAATTTATCGATAACAATTATGTCAATGTTTAATTTTGTCAATCTCTCATTCCTGCCAGAAAAATATCTAGGTATAGTAATAATGTAATATTGTCTTACAATTATAGCTGAAAAAATGCGCTGCCCCCTAACCCTATTGCATTTATTTCTCCACCTTTATTTCGACCATTGTAGTTGATATTTTGTTGGCTGAGATCTGCGAACTCGTGTCGGCTCTTTCTTATAATAAGATACAGATGTAAGTGCGAGAGAGATGTATAACTAGCCAAGATGCCATTCTCCAATCGTATACGATAAGCGATACGTAATAAATGTACGAGAATGACAGATTCGTATGAAAAGTCACGTGCCCATTTCCATACATTAATATGGTCACGTGACTTATCGCTTATCGTATACGATTGCATTGTGTCATCTTGGCTAGGTCTGCAGTTTCGCATAAAAAATATAACCGTATATTATATGTGCCCCAGACCACATCTAACGCTGATGGGGGGGTATTTATTTTGTTGTCGTTTTTTAAAATTTTCCAAATTTGGACTTATTTACATTTTTTCTACTCAGAATCACGAGGTCTTCCGATCCTGATAGAAATAAAAAAAGTGTCCCAAAAAAAATCCATTTCATCCATTTGAGATACTATTTTACATACACTTTCTTCGACCGTAACTTAGTGGAAGACAAAAAAATGAATGGAATTCTCGGGACACTTTTTTCTGCTAATGAGGATCGAAAGAGCTCGCGGTTCTCAGTAGAAAAAATAGGAAAATATCCAAATTTGGAAAATTTAAAAAAAACTACAAAAAAATAAGATTCACCCGGATGCGTCTTTTAAGCTAATTCCTCGACTTATTTTTACCTATTCTTTAATGAATCCGTAATTGATGTAATTACGTAAATCAAGAAATAGTAGATTGTTAATAAAAAGTTGAATGGTTGACATGTTTTTGGGACTGAAGTAATGTCATTCATAATAGTTAACAATTATTTTCATTCAGAGAATGTGTAAAACAAATCATATACAAGTAACCGGGATAATTGCGCGTACAGGAAATTAGTTGATTTTTGTCCACAGAATCCCGATTTCTTTTGATTTTGAAAGGGCAAAAAAGTTACGTGGAACTTCCAAATAGGACAAACCCATTTACCCATGTACGCAAATATACCGGTTGACATACAAACTACGTTTCTAAGACTAATGTATCCTGTAAATTAAGGAGTGTTATAGGTATGTGAATCCGCATCCAAATGGGCATTTTTATTGAAAATTGTCCATCGAAGTTTTTTGTATGAAATCCGAGCTCTTTCGATACAATTTTTTCACAATCCGTTTAATTTTTTCCATACCTTTTGTAGGATCGAAAAATGTATTGATATTTTGGGACTTTTTTTCTTCCATTTGGATTGAATGAGTTAGTGATTCTGACAAAAACTTACATAAACACTACCTATGTAAAAAAGTAGAGGGCAAATTTAAATGAAATTGCCCATATTATAGATCACCTCAACTACAAGTCAAAAAAATTACTCGAGGTCCTCACAATTTCTGGTTTCCGTACTAATAAGTATGGGAGCACAACTAAACTTGCATTTTGTGGTGACCTGGTGTTCGGTAACTATGTAGTTAAGTCTGTGGTCCAAACTGTAAAACATTACTTTGAAAAAATCTCGTTAGTTGCATAGTGTTTGGGTCATTGTCAGTCCGAAAAACAAAAGTTGTCCAATCGGTGGTCAAAAGTTAACAGCTTTTATAAATCTATGTTACGTTTTGATTAGACCAGGGAACCTAGTTGTACCGTTAATGGTTTTATCCCAAAATGAGTACAGGGATTCCTTGACTTTAGGTATGTCCACAGAAAAGACGATAACCTAAATCTGACAATGACCCGTTTCAGTTGTGTAAGGTTGACGTACCAATACTTGACACTATAGTACCCAAACCATGACATTGACACATTTTGACACTTCTACGACAGAATAAATAAGAGAAATCCATTGTTGCGTTCACATTATTCCAGTCCAGTGATCCAGCAATCTAATCCAGTCCAGTGCTGGACTGGAGCATATCGTTTATATTACTCCAGTCTTTTAAGAGTAGCTGGATTGGAAACACATCGGTGACAATGATCTACTGGTTTGGAACTGGAATGGCTGTCTACATTATTCCAGTGCTGCTGGATTGGGTGAGCTGGAATGAAAAGTTGACGGTCTTTCCAGTCACTGGACTGGAATGCTCACTGGAATGCTTTCCAGTGTCTGTTCACATTATTCCAGTAGCATTCCAGTACTGGATTGGATTGCTGGACTAGAATGCTACTGGAATAATGTGAATCGAGCATATCTTACAACGCTGTCGGGCCAATCGCTCCAAACAGGTACCCAATAATAGTCGTAATTATTAAGAATTAAATCGACATGTAATTGATGCATTATTTAGGCATAACTTATGAATGTAAGGTACAGGTAAATTCACAAAAGTTGGCACGAATGAAATGAATGACACCTATCATTGTGTGTATGCGGCCCTGCTATACCAACCTGTATCTACTGTCATTTTGACATCCATACATAGATACTTTCTGTCACTTACTCGATCGATTCGTGCCAGCTTTGGTGAATTTACCTGTAAACAAAAGCACGTGCCTTTATCCGCTTCGAAGCATTGCGCGGATACAACAGGGTGCCCACCCTGATCTTTAAATGCGATTCAGTTTACGTTCGGCCTCGGCTTGTCAGTTTTTGACAGTTATTCTATGGAACTGACACAGCGCGATTCAGATTAGGTCCTAAACTGAAACTTAGATCTTGGTAGCCCTCCTGATCCAGACCGATTTCGTTCAACGCGGCATGTACTAGCGGCTCGGCGAAAATTGCTTCCAAAATCATAAAATTGTTGGTGCCATGTATTAGGTCAATTTAATTCAATAAATGTTATCTGGACAGAGGGACCCCATTGTCGAAGGCGCTTACGTCTCGCGGCGTTGTATTTGTATACGAACTTATGAACATAACGCCATAAGCGCCAATCGACAATCCCTTTTTGCCCAGATAACACATATCTTTAAGTAGAAAAACACATGCCACTCAGTGACAGGTATTGGTACGTTGTCCTTCCTTATCCTTGAATAAATATATTTCATTTCATTTCATTTCATTTCATTATGTGTACGTACCTTGGTACGTTTCAGCTTAGTGGTGAGATTTTTTCAAAGTAATAATGACATTGACATGAAGTGTGATAAACGAGTAAAATAAATAATTATAAATTCTAATATAGATAGTAGTAAGTAGTCTGATAGTGGTATTCAGCTTTTCTATATGTTCGTTAAGATCTTAGCTAGAGTCACAATATTATAGAATACTTAATGTATTTTCAGACAATACATATTTTAAGATTATTTTGGCACCCTTAAATTTCTGTGCAATAATTTGGTTTCAAATATCTTTAATTTAAATTGTTTATTACATAGATGTAATTAATCAACCTATTGTATGAGTTGACATTTAGATTTCGTTATGTTTGTGTAAATTATGATTATTAATATGAATTAAAGTTATTAAAAATCGTATTTCTTTGT
The DNA here is from genome assembly GCA_025490895.1 of Thaumatotibia leucotreta. Lineage (NCBI taxonomy): Eukaryota > Metazoa > Arthropoda > Insecta > Lepidoptera > Tortricidae > Thaumatotibia > Thaumatotibia leucotreta. The sequence continues at coordinate 65,208 of JALPQI010001917.1, forward strand.
TTAAATTGTATCCGTAATTCCTACCCTCCGTATGTATTTAAACCCTTTGTACACCAAGAACCACTAAAGTGAATGTGTGTTGTCCTGCCTACCACGCCAGCAGCCACTAAAGTGGTCATCGAGTATGCTGTCAAAGTAACTGTCTTACTGACAGATAAGGTTTATTTTCGATGTTCATTATAGTTTGTTTTTGAGCATTAGAACGAACATAAAAGCAGGAAGCCTTTTATTTACGACATTTTATTTCTCAACTGTCAAACTATCTTAAACAGCCAGTAACCTTTTTGACGCCATGTCAAATACAAAAGCTGTCACTCAGACGCCACGTCAGTAAAATGTCAAATCTGAATGTGAACTTTATGCACGTGCGTGTAGGTTTATATTGATCTGTGGACCAGGATTTACATATCGGTCTTTGGCGTTGAACCTGCGGTGCCAATATATCAGTCGTTGGCGTCCAAGAGGTTAAAAAATACTAACGCTGTTATTTTCGTTACTAAAATCGTAAAAGCGTAAATAATACCTACTTAATACTTTCAGTAATATATTTATTTTAATCTGTTATTTTAAATTTCTTATCTCAGTTCCGATAAGTTTGCATAATAAAAAACCTAAAGAAGAATACATTCGGAACTATCGGCTCAGTTTTTTAGCTGTCAATATTGTTAATCGAATTACGCTATGTTTTCGTCTTTTGTGATCAACGTTTTACTTTAATGGTTCGTGACGATCAAATGGTTAACTCAAAATCAGCGAAATATCACGGTTGACCCTGGCCCTGGTTATTCACACGCATAACTTATGTGTAACGTAGGTACTTAACACGGTCGCCCCCGGTACTGTTTTACTAAATCCTAATACTCCACCGATCGAAGTGTTCTTATTAAAACTCCTATGCTAGTGACACGCATGTGTGGCCGAAATGATTGTACTCCTATGCCGGCGACACAACACTTGTGTCAAAAATGGTCGTATATCGATGCGACTGGCACATGAGTAAGAACTTGATTTATGCTAGTGGCACTAGAGTTAGGTTTTTTTGATCACGTATGTGTGTCACTGGCATAGAAGTCAGATGTTTTTGATCACGGACGCTGTGTCACCGGCGTCGAATGTGTTAAGTTTAAAAATACGAGAAGGTAAAGCCTTCTCACCCTTTGCTACAAATAACCAAACAGGAAGACCCACGATCTCCAAAACCGTTCCAATTGGCAAATCCCTTCAATAATTACGTTAATTTCCTATACAAAATATTAATTTACGTCAAGCGTTATCGGATCGGCGTGGGTTATTCAATAAGGTATTGAGCGCGTATTTTTATAAATATCCTGCCTTAGTGTAGGTTTAACAGAGATGTCGGTGCTACGATACAAGTGTTTGTTTAAGGCGTATGCTGGGCGACGCAAGTTGCTTTCTGTATTGTTGGGAAATTTGCACAATCATCACATCATCATCATCAGCTTATGATAGTCCACTGCTGGACGTACGTCTCTCCTATTAGTATAGACGCATTAGGAGGTAAATGCCCATAATCGCCACGCTGGGCAAGCGGATTGGCGATCGCAGTAATGTCCACTATGATGACGCTGCTGACCATCATCAATCTTTTATCAAATAAAATCGGTCGGGCTTAAACAACCCACGGTGTATAAACGATTTTTAAACGTAAACTATAACGTCCACGATATTGATAAAAATTGGTGGGCTGGTAGAGTTAATGATGCTGAGCAAAACGCACCATATTTCCCAAAATGTTTGTATAAAATATTCCTTTTTTGTTACAAAAAATGTGTAGGATTCTGTATGCTTGGCCCATGATTGGTACGTCAGTATATCGCCGCGAGGTAGATTTTCCATCTTTTACTAACTATATGAATAAAAGAGGGATGGATAGATCTCGCGGCGACATACTGTCGCATTAATCATGCGCTAAGCCTACTGGTAACCAAAAAAGAAAGTCTATAGGACATTTTGGGAAATTCGATGGATCTTGCTCAGCATCATTGACTCTACCAGCGACTTCGAAATCCGCAAATTTCGAGAATATGTCTCTCTCACTCTAATGACGCCTTCGTTGGACCAACAGAGAAAAATCCTAGAAATTTCCGAATTTCGATTTTCGCGGTAGTAGGCCTGGCTGCCAATTTTTATCAATAACGAAAAATGATCCAAATGTACAAACTTTTTGAAAGTTACACTCATCTTATTTGAACACTGGCGACTTTACTTATCGAACACAACAATAATGATGCTGAATCCATCCTCCATCACCATAGCCTATTAGTCTTTTCCATTTCTTCTCAATAGTCTATACGCCAGCAGAACCAAAGTAACCGAAATAGCTCTCCGAATCGCTAAACTGAAGTGGCAGTGGGTGGGGCACATTGCGCGTAGAACCGATGGCCGTTGGGGCGGGAAGGTTCTTGAGTGGCGGCCACGTACCGGAAGGCGTAGCGTGGGTAGGCCCCCCACAAGGTGGACTGATGACCTGGTGAAGGTCGCAGGAGTCCGCTGGATGCGGGTGGCGCAGGACCGGTCATTGTGGCAATCGTTGGGAGAGGCCTATGTTCAGCAGTGGACGTCTTTCGGCTGATATGATGATGATGATGAGTCTATACGCCTGCTGAGCCCGGTTTACGGATGTATTGATGTGCCCGTGAATGGGTTGCAGCAGGTGTACAACACAGCAAATTTCTCCAAAGGGACTCTACGTGTTGGATCTATATCCCCGCGCCGTGATTCAAAAAGAAAAAATAAAGACGATGAATGATATGAGAAAGGTCTTAGTCATCTTTAGTGGTATGATCTACGAACAAATAAAACATATGGAAGCCGCACGCTTTACTAAATTGCCTTTCAAAAATGGTCCTGGATTTTAGTTGACAAGTTTCACCCCTAGTTCAATGCATCACGGCAATGAATTTGAATGTCAACCTATAAAAACTTAAACAGCCATTTAAAAATAGTTGTGATTGGTCCATCAAAGTTTTGATTGGAGATATTCTATAAACATTTGTCAAAGATGTTGCACCGAAATACGCGCGGTGTCACGAAAAGCTCTATACGTATGTCCTACGGGTCCTACCCATCTTGGCACAATTGAACAATCGGTTTTGGGGGCATTTTTGAGCTGGCGTTAGACGTCCATGTTATTATAATATGGTCGCAGGGTATGATATAAACGAGTACAAGTAAATGTTGTAAATCGACAACGTCGCCCACCGTACGCGAATCCGAGCACTCCCACAGTACGGGCGCGATCAGATTTTGTGCTTTCTTCACGTTATTAATAAGTATGGACGGAGCCATAACGGCCGGCGTTCACAGGGTGTTCTGTGGACGAAACAAATCAACTCCGGACCCTATAGGCACTCATCATCAGCCTATGATAGTCCACAACTGGACGTAGTAACGCATTAGGAGTTAAATGCCCATGATCGCCACGTTGGGCAAGCGGATTGGCGATCGCAGTAATGTGTCCACTATGATGACGCTGCTGCCCATCATCAATCTTTTATCAAATAGTGGTGAGTGACACTTCAATCCCTTAGTCGACTCTTACGACATCCGCAGGAGGAGTTGGGGTGGTGACAAATGTATTCTTACTGCCGTCAACACACGGACAATATGGTGGCTATAGCCACTCACTTGCTTTGTATTTGATGGCGAAGAGTTGGCGAATTCCGCGCACATCGCATCAGTATTGCGATACAGCGAGGAAATGCCGCCAACATCCTCGGTACAATGCTACAAGGGCCAATCTTAGATATAGGTTAGGTTAAGTAGATTATTTAGTGTCTAATCTATGTACATAAATTGTAGTTTTAATCATGATGATGATAATGGTGATGGTTAGTAGGTATTAAGTAGGTAGTTAAATTTGATTTCATAATAGTTTTTTTTTCATATTAATTTTCAAAACCTACTAACCAGTAAAAAAGGAAAACTGTTCATCGTTACTCCCGTGACTCCCGTCTAAGTGTGACTGTACAGTCGACGTAAAATATTTCATTATGGTTTAGGTGGCAAAAATATATTTACACGACCTTAATCCCAAGGCAGTAAAGTCGTGTAAATATATTTTTAGCACATAAACCGTAATTATATCTTTGACGTCGACTGTACCTTTACGCCTGTGGTTATGTTGTGGTTTTGTAAATGTACTTGACCAGATTTTTTTTATCAATACACCTACTGTTTAGTGGCTACTTTTGCATTGGACCAATAAAAACAATCACTCAAACATTCACCAGAAACTTAGACACCATAACATTTACCAAACATCCTGTACCGAAAAATCTGAATGGATAATCCTGCCTAATAATAATACTGCAAATCGACGCGCAAAGTTCATCGCTCAATCAGGCTGCGCCGGCGGCGGTGACGTCACGCGTCGTGCCGCGCCCCGCCCGCGAGGTGGCGCTGTGTGGGGTGAGCGTACGAGTGCTATCTGTGGTCAAACAAACCAGACCATAGACAAACTCCATGGTTTTATACATCAATATTGTGGCAATAGGGTCACGGTCCATACAAAGTTGAGAAAAATTGTGCGCTGCGAGTTAGTTTTGTAATTTTAACCAGAGCTAGAGGGACTCAAAATAGTTGTTTTTAGATGTGGAGAGAAAACCAATTCAGCCCCTGAGCGCGGGGGGAGGGGGGTGAATGTGCATGCGAAAGCGTTGCGTTTAATATATTTTTACTAATTAATAGCGTACGAGTGCTATCTGTGGTCAAACAAACCAGACCATAGACAAACTCCATGGTTTTAAATATAAACATTCTGGCCAGCTTGTCAGTAGAAAAAGGCGGCAAATTCAAAAAATGTAGGTACGAAGAGTTAGTTGCTCATTAGTTACTTTAATTAGACGTCTTTTTCTACTCGGTCTGCAAAAAGAAAGTCCATAGAGTCCTTTAATAAAAACATAATTTAACGTAATAATTTTTGTGATACAAAGTTAAATTTTGTGTAACATTTGGCACTGAAAAAAGGTGACAAATTGGTACATTTGTTGTCGTGCCTTTTCTCCAAAAATTGTATTGTCGAATTTCACTTCCCAAACAACTTTTCGCAGTAAGTATATACCTAGTGTCATTCGGCCGAATAACTTTTGGCACTTAATTATTTCGCAATCATTTCATTTCCCAACTCCATAGTTGGGAAATAAGAATTACCCACTAGATTGGGTTAGGTTAAGTTGGATTATGTAAAGTTAGGAAATGAAATTCGGCTAAATGACACTTTTGCGAAAAGTTGGTTGGGAAGTGAAATTCGAAAATACAATTTTCAGCGAAAAGGCAGAGAACCGTATGAATAAACCTTTTGAGAAATGCTTGTCTATGCTTTTTTCATATATGCCGCAGTCTATGTATGCTGATTATTTGGTTTGCGGTATAAACAACAGTTTTACTTATTTTTCCCACCAAAGTCTGATTGGTTAAAATGGCATGGTCAAGGTTGATGATTTGCGGCTCACCTTAAGTTAGTCTCTTGCCCTTTAAATTGCCATGAATCTTCGTGGGAGGTGCTGATAGCAATTCACACTAACAATTACAGAATAGCTTGTACAACTATATTACAAGTACTAATGAATACGTCGGCATTTAAGTACTTCCATTTCGCAATTCATTTAGAGCTCTCTGTGGCTCTTCTGATCGCTAGGGAGAGGAAGGGCTCTTGTGAACCAGTATGTAATCTGGCTACCAACGACTCTGATTTGGTATAATTTATTTATTTGACTATAAAAACAATACAGCATTACAGCTAGTCAGCCAATGCGCTGTTGAGCTAAACGAAGATTAAAGAACGAAAAAACAGAGCACACAAAAGAAACTAGAAATAGGTTTCGCAAAATTGCAGCAGTGGGGCGTGCAATTTTGAGAAATTGTCAGCGAACAGGGGGCCGATTTTTGAATTTCTATCGCACGAATTCAAATTCCCGTTCGAATTCAAATTCGAATGAAAAAATTTTTCACGACTATTTTCGAATGAAGCTAATATACCCTATTTTTGAAAGTCGCACTCGAAAAGCTAGAGATTGATTATCGATATCTTTGCGACACGTTGCACGCAGAAAGTCGATATTTACCGTTTTTTTTTAATTTAATGTAATAAAGCTAAATTATGGCACACTGACGTCGGAATTTATATTCCAGCTAATAATAATAATGAATTATAACATATTAAACATTATTTAACGGTTTTTATTATAAAAAAACACGTACCGCTAGTGAATCGGAACGTAAATCTACGATCAATGTATTATAATCTAAGGTGCACACAAACAAACATCAACAGAGGCCCTACCGCGAACCACGAACGAAGTGTTGCCTATATCACACTTACGTACGAATTCACAAGTGCGAGAGAGAGCCAACACTTTGTTCGTGGTTCGCGGTAGGGTCTCAGTTGACAGACTTGACAGTGACACTTTATTGGATTATCTACGTACTTATCCAATTTCTATTAATAGAATTGAATACGAGTGGTCAACCGCAGTCGTTTTTGAACTTTCTATCACTCGAATCTCAAAAATAGCATTTCATCGTTTTTATTCATTTTCGAATGAAAGATTCGAGCGTTCGAAACTCAAAAATCGCCCCCCAGGTCGCAGTCAGGTGGCTTATGATGGTCCCGTTTTATCTATTAATCGGGCTACGCGTCACTTTCGCACTTGCATACCTGTTAGAACGTGACAGCAACGCCGACAAACGACTAGACGTGGAACCATCATAAGGCTACTGGTGCGAAGAGTAGAAAATTGTTAATTAACGCGCGTGCGCGGAATATAGACGAGGACTCGTGGGACACTGTACGAGTAACGTCTTCGGCAAGGAGGTGATGGCTGCGACTGCGCAGGGTACCTACTTATCGGGAACGAAGAGGCGGCAAGTTACACAGGCTGTAAGTCTAATACGGGCGAAGCTCTTAGCGGGTGTTAGTTTACGACATAATAAGTACATTCAAATAATTTAGGTGCTTAAAATTAGAGCAACAAAATTTTCCATACAAAATAATTCGGCGCGCAATGTAGAGCAACATACGCGAGTTAACACTCGTTGACAGCTAATTTCAAAAGCAGATGACATAACTGCCATATCAACAATAACAAATGTTCGTACCTACATTGCTGCTCCGATAATCTTAAAAAAAATCTGTGGGGTCATAATTAAGAGTAACTTTAAAAAAAACCTTGTAATCCATGATTACACTAATGAATCCCATGCCTGATTTAATTGATCGCCCGTATTAAATTTACACACTGTATAATATATGTTTATTAATTATAGGTGTGTATGTGTGTTAGGCAGGGGCGTAGCTAGAGTAAATGGCGCCCGGGGCAAGCGCCAAATTTGCGCCCCCCCCCCCCCCTCTCATTTTCCAAAGTTAACACCTAATATCGACATTGCTAGCAGTAAATCCATCGCCACTTTACGTGTAGGGGGGAAAATATTTTTACCTAACTAGTGCGGAAAAGTAAACTTTGCTTCGCGTGCGTAAAAAAAAATCGCCGTCCGTTTTTAATGCACTTGTTATGAAAAAAGTAGTTCGATACATGTGTAAAAACTTCTTTTTAACTCGGGTGATTGTTACGCGCTAGTGCGAGAAGTGGTTCATTTTACGTCAGGTCTTCGGAGGACCAAATGTACTGAAAAACGTCGTCCCAGTATACACGTGCGAAAACCAAATTCGTAACTCGTGTCGATTTAAAGCACTCCCTTCGGTCGTGCTTTAATTTGTTCCCTTGAATCCCTCATTTCGCTCAGGATTCCAGTTTAGAATGCCTCACTACGTTCTAGATTCTATTGTGGAATCCATCGCTTTATCCGAGCGTGAAAATATATAATTTTGATCCCTTGTGATTTACTATTGTTCTATATTTTATTATATTATTTTCTCGGCGTAATTAATATGTATATAAGGTGTTAATTTATTAGATGCAGATATTTTTACAGCTGATAGTACTCGGTCTCTGGAGTATATTAAACCGTGAAACATTATAGCTTTTACGATGTTTTTTGGAGAAAACGGAAAAACAAATTTCCTACGTAAAAACACCCTGTTTATGTGATTATTAAATGAAAACTCATTGAACAGATTCTAGTACCTCTTTTACGTACCACTTAACTGGAACTGGCCACTTCTCGTCGATAAATTAAATACTTGATTGTCAATGTCATGTTATTTTCCGTTGGATTGTGTCGTTTGATGACATGACAGACAGTGTTATTGTGACATGTGATAATGCACACATGATGATTCTTTTTAGACGAAATTATAATTAATTTTTTTGTTAGGAAAATGAAATCAAAAAAATTACATGAAAAGATTTCTTAATTTATATTTAAAGTTAATTATTTTAATGTAAAGTATCATGTGTTAAAATATCTGCAACTAATAAATTAGGACCTTATATGTACCTTTACCAAATTGCAACTTTCTAGTACTGCCGGTCTAGTCTGACCTGCCGAAACTAAAAGGGCCAAAAAGGGTTCCTAGTTTAGGTAGGAACCCTAAAAGGGGTCACTTTTAGGATACCGCAATCTATCCAGAATTCAACCTACTAGACAGGAAAGGCCCTATACATACTAGGAAAATTTTAGTTTATTAAAAAAAATTGCGATACAAAATAAATGCAACTGTGTTCGAACTGAATAGGTACATTTCCAATTTTATCGATGCTAATAAGAGTAATAAGTACTACATGCAGCACAGGATATAAACTTGTTTCCATACTTTTTTTTAGTTTTAAAAATTCTCCAAATGGTTAATATAAAAAAAGAGAAAACTATAGCTAGAGAAAGCGAGTTTAAGAAAATTCCATTTTAGCTTTTTGTGAATTTACTCATTAAGAATTTTGATTTATTTATGTGTAAATGATACATAAGGAAATCAAAAATTTTGGTTGGTTTGGAGCCCTCCACAATTTGGCGCCCCGGGAAAATATACGAGTAGGTACCAAACTAGTATTTTCTGAATTTACGAATAATGATTTTCTTTGTGTATAAATTATGCACAAGGAAATCAAAATAAATTGCTGATTTGGCGCCCTGCCTAATTTGACACCCGGGGAAAATGTAAATTGCCATACTTCTCGCATTTTTTTAATGTATCATTTATGCAAAAGGAAATAAAAAATCTTGGCCGATTTGGGGCCCCGTCTAATAGTTTACGCATACATATTTTTGATTTATTTATGTATAAATTATGCACAAGGAAATCAAAAATTTGGCTTGTTTGGTGCCCCTCCTACAGCTTGGCAAAAAAGAGTAGAAATTAAAAAGTAGCAACATCGTAGTGTCGTCCCTTTCAAATCAATATGCGTGAGAAAACGGGACGACACTACAATGTTGCCACTTTTTAATTTCTACTCTTTTTTGCCAGGCTGTAATTTGGCACCCAGGGAAAATGTACTAATCTAGCATTATTTAATTTACGCATGAAGATTTTCTTTATGTGTAAGTTATTCAAAAGGAAATCAAAATAAATTGCTAATTTGGCGCCCCGCTTAATTTGACGCCCGGGAAAAGTACCAATCTAGAATTTTATGAATTTATATTTTTTTAATGTACAATTAGGTAATGCAAAAGGCGATCAAAAATCTTGGCCGATTTGGCGTCCCCTCTATACATATTTACAATAAATATTTTTGATTTATTTATGTATAAATTATGCACAAGGCAATCAAAAATTTTGACTTGTTTGGTGCCCCTCCTAATTTGGCGCCCAGGGAAAATGTACCAATCTAGCATTTTTTTAATTTGCACATGAAGATTTTCTTTATGTGTAAGTTATGCAAAAGGAAATCAAAATAAATTGCTGATTTGGCGCCCCGCTTAATTTGACGCCCGGAAAACGTGCCAATTTATGAATTAAAATTTTTTATTGTATAAATTATGCAAAAGGCAATCAAAAATCTTGGCTGATTTGGCGCCCCTTCTGATAGATAACGCATAGAGATTTTCGATTTTTTAAAATAGGTATAATAAATTATGCAAAAGGAAATTAAAAATGTTGGGCGATTTGGCGCCCCCTCTAATTTGGCGCCCGGGGCACGAGCCCCCCCTGCCCCCCCCTAGATACGCCACTGGTGTTAGGAATAGCGTGGAACTCCTACAAGGTGGAGTGACGACCTGGTGAAGGTCGCAGAAGTTCGCTGAAGCTGAATGCAGGTGGTAGAGCACCGGCCATTGTGCCAACTTTTGAGGAGGTATATGTTCAGCAGTGGATATCGTCTGATATGATATGGGAGTACTGTTTGTAGTCATTTTTATCAGCTCTTATGTCCCCCAGAATATAGCAATGAGAAAAAAAGCAATACTCCCAACAGCCAGATAGCTGGAATGCAATGGATGCGGGCAGCGCACGACGCGTGGCATGCTCTGGCGGAGGCCTATAGGTATCCAGTAATGAATATAGTCTATCGGTCGATAATGATTACGATCGGTAGGTATATAAAGTAAAGCCCATTTATTCTTAGATATCTTAACTACTTAATACTTAATCAACATTCGAATAGGACCGGTCATTGTGGCAATCTTTGGGGGAGGCCTATGTTCAGCAGTGGACGTCTTTCGGCTGATATGATTGATGATGATGATGATGATTCGAATAACATCCATCTCCTCAGTGATACAGGAAGGAATAATTCGCTCTTCACATCCATGTGGCTTATGTTATGATCATGACGTTATATACGTACCGTTTATCGTGCTACGCCGACAAATCGCTACCCCAATATCAGCTTGAAATTTGACATTGACACTAAGTCGAGACTTAATCACCCAGAAAATGTAACATGGATCGCTATAGGTATAAAATGGGGCAGCATGATAAATAAGGAACCAAGATCAGTAGAACCAGACTCTAGTACTCGCGAAACTGTCGTGAATAGGTGCGAAGCCTCTCAATTCTGAATCCCTCGATAACGGAAGGTTGCGCTTCAAAATATGATTGTTTCGGAGCGATCCGCGAGGAGATTTGAAAAACGTGATATAGCGCTCGGGTGGGTATTGGTTAGTGCTTCAAAGGGATTAGATTCTGATACTTCTGACGAATTATTTCTTAGAACACAAGGTGTCGTGTCAATTAACCTGAAAACACGCGAGGATGCGTACCATTTAATTGTGTTCTTACAGGCAGGGATCTGATACCGGTTTTTTCTCCATACAAAAGAACGGTTCGAATTTCGTTTTATATTTTTTTGTAAACGGAGTAATTCAAAAATATGATGTTCATAGTGAGTGTAAAACATTTTAAAATATTGAGCTATTTCGAGGTTTTTCTAAAAAACCGGTTCCGATCCCTGCTTACAGGTATGTTCCATAAGAAAATTACTTACGAAATGCTTTAGAATTGCACTAGTATGGTAGGTGCTTAAACTGCATGCATAAACCTAAAGAAAATACTATCCATTTTGCCTTTGATATTGTTTTGTCACTAAATTAGAAGTAATAGATAAAAATGGGCTATGTAATCGCATTCTATTCTAAGGGAATGTTTCTACTCAAATATAACAGTCGCTTTGTACCTACAATCTTTTATTAACAAGTAAGGGTACCTAACTAACCGTCCGGCTCCGATTTGATTGATTTCTATACATATAATTATATGTTATAGAATCGTCTCAAATAGTAGACACGTAGGTATTTTTATATAGCTGCTCAAACTCGTCCTGTTGGGAGAAATTAAATAATAAATAAATAAATAATAAATATCTTTGGACATCTTACACAAATCGACCTAGTCCCACGGTAAGCTCAATTAAGGCTTGTGATGTGGGCACTAGGCGACGATATATATAATAGATAGATACATATAGATACTTAAATACATAGACAGCCATGACCAAGGAACAAATATTTGTGATAAATAAATACACAAATAATGCCCTCGCCGGGATTCGAATCCGGAAACTCCAGCTTCGTAGGCAGGGTCACTACCAACTAGGCTATGGAGGCTGACAAATTGCCCTTCAAAGTCCTGAAAAGTGACCAAACCCTTTAATTTCTTCAGAGAGATTTGTTTAATTAATAATGATAATCAAATCAATTATCTAAATCACAATCAACATCCGCAACACAGGCTTCGTCAGGTATGGCTACAACAGAATATCAACAATACGCATCGTCACATACAATTAGGTACAAAGATGAAATCCGCAACAGGCTTTGTCAATCTTAATAGCTAGCTACTTGTACCACGAACACCCCGAAACGTACCCGGCCCAAACGTGCCCATTACACTTGCAGCGTTGCCGCGCTGTATGGCCAATGAAATCTGCTGTACCAGGTACGATCCGGAGCGAGGGTCACCTCCCCTTTCTCTCAGTCGACGGCCTAAGTCCCACATGAATGCCTTAGCCTCCAAAGCCCACGGTCCCGCAGTCTCCACTGCAACGGGCACAAAGTCGTACATTGGTTCCAAGGCAGAGTACTTGGCATGTTTTAATTTGGCCGCAAACTCCGCGGCTGACCCAGCGGACCTTACGGTGTGACCCAAATGTGAAGGTGCAAACGTGCTTACACACGTCGCATCCCACAAAAGGCACCGACCTTTCTGCCAAGGAACCAATGTCAAACCGTCAGGTCTCTTGCCATCCGTCCGGCATAACCCTGGAGGCTCCAGAACGCAAGGAACGTTGGCCGACACCAAAGCCCTGCGAATCACCTCATTGAGTGCATGATGCCTTGGAAATCGCCCCGCGCACTTCAAACAACTTAGGCCGTGATGCCCATTCTCCTCCACCATAACTCCACATACACACCGATGGGCCTCGCACACCTTACACCCCAATCGCAGAGCAGTTGCGATTCTTAAAGAATCGTTATCTAGGAGTGTTCCTAGCGAAGGGGAAGGCAGCGCGTGCAGCCAGGCTCCTGATTCCGCACGAGATGCGGCCTTAAGTCGCGCAATTCCTGAGCCTGTCACCTCACCCAACAGTTGTGCGACGATTTTTTTTGCACAAAATGTCATCCCACCCTCTCTGAACGACTAGATTGTCCGGCTGCTCATCGCCCCCACAAACAGTGTTCCAGTCAGTAAGTGCCTCCGCAACAAACGGTACCCGGGTAATGTCACCATAGTTAGACAATATCCGAGTGACAAGACCCAACGTCCCGTGTGCGGAAGCGAGGAATGCTACTAACCCAACTTCGCTGCAGCGGCGTACTCCCAACCCACCATGTCGTACCGGGAGAGCTGCCTGACACCATTGCATTTCGTCAAGATGCACATTCAAAACCGACTCTCGAGACGACTTGATTGCTTCATCCAACCTCGCAACGTCGCTGTCAAACAGCCAAGTCGGAGAAGTTCTCAAAATGTACATCATGCGAGGCATCGCAAAACAATTCCGCAGCAGTACAAGCGAGACGTGCGCAGACAGGCCATTGAGATGTTCCTTGGCCTTCACCACCGCTAACCTTTTTTCCTCAAGGGCCGCACTGACTCCTTCCGGGAAAATAGGTGCCCCCAAAAGGCTCAAAGATGACTTTTGAAGACACCGAAGGCCTGGCAACACCTCCTCAAAATCTGACAACCTAGCGCCCTCAGCAGAACCGCAGCAAAAGAGCTCACACTTGGCTGGGTTGATCTCAAGCCCGATCCCCTTCAACGCTGGCACAAGTTTATTGAGGTCGTCCAACACGGTCCCCGGACTACCCCCAATTGTTCCGTCGTCCAACTACCACACGTTGAGTGGTGAATCCAAAGAGGCAATGAGCTTCTGAATTGCCAAGCAAAAAACCAGCGGTCCCAATGGATCACCTTGCTGGGCCCCAACCTGTGACGACAATGAAATCCCATTAACAATAAGTTACTAGGTGCCGAGTAACACTGGTGAAGAAATGGATAGAGGGAAGGCACCTGATTCATTACTTCCTCAAGAATGGCATCCCTTTCAACGCTGTTAAATGCATTTTTTATGTCGATCTTAAGAATGACCGTATTTGTGCCCTCACCCTCGATCGCAAAAGCCCGTGTAGCATGGATCGCTGCTTCACACCCTCCTGCGGTCCCAAATCCTATCTGGACCGGCCGAAGGTAAGTCGCCATTTGGTCTCTAACGGCTCGACAGCCAAGTTTGGCTGCGAGACGGCGCATAGTACACCCCACAGCAATCGGTCTGATACCGCCTTCCTTTTTCGTGAGCGCGATGAGAGAGGCACCATAAAAATACGGGCATACTAGGGGATTAAGTGAACCCTTTAATAAAAAGTTACAAAGCCTCGCCAAAGAATCCAACAACCGGGGCCCATTGCTACCCGCCGCTGAAGATGTTAATTCTTTCAGGTGCTGTGGCCGCAAACCATCCAGCCCAGAAGCAGACCCATTATAAAAAGTTGCTAAAGTCTCCTTCACATCCACAGGCGTCACTGTTATCGGCGAAATTGGAACCTCTGGGTCAGGTGGAAATACAAGTGGCCTAGAAGGGGATGGATGCTTGGCCCGGAGCGACGACACAGTCTCATCATTATTGGGAGCCAGTGATGAACTTGATAAAAGAAGGCGAACCGCGCCCCTTAAATCACCCTCATGGACCTTACTCTCTATGGTATTTACCAGAGACCGTGATTTCCGCGCTCTTTCCGGCATGGGCAAAACTGAGTCTATCGTGCTGTCCAGGTTCTCCTTTACCTTGGCCGTCAAGGATTTCGCGGCCTTCTCCGGAACCCTGAGAGCAGTAAACGAAAAAGATAACAAAGAAAACCAATCCTCAACGGCATTGGACTGCACGCAGGCATCTATGGTATCACATAGTTTTCCCGCCACCAGGCATCTAGCCCCCTTAGGTATGTGCTTTAATACACCAACCTTACCCTTAAGCTCGCCTAATTTATCAAGACAGGCCGTAGGCGCGGCCGTTGCTTGAGAAGAAACGCTGTCGCCTAACGACCCGTGATCAACTGCCCCAGGAGGACCCGGCACCCCCAGGGTATTCCGACTGTGAGACGGTACATCCTTATGAGCCCTGGCAATGTGGATGCTAAGGCCCTTCGGCACGACATAGAGCCTGGGAGAACCCGGGCAATAAGGACAGGTGGCTTTAGACGGACTACTCATCACAATAGGCCCACAACTTATAATACCTACGAACAGATTGTAATTACAAATTAAAACACAATTTTAATCCGACGATATAGAGTGATTAAAAATATAAAAAAAGGTATTAATGGTAAAATAAAAAAAAAATAGTTACAAGAAAAAACAAGCCGCAATAAATCAATTTCAACATTACCAAAAAGCATTAAAACAAATTTATCTAAATACACAAATGTCATTCAATTTAAAACAAAGAAAAAAAAAAATAGTTATGTCAAGTCATTAAAATTAAAAAAGGAATATCACAACATCAATACAAAGTACTATAAATAAATAAAATTTACCACGATTTTAATAACATCAAAACAAAATAAATGTGAAATCCACAATGTCATACAATCACAAAAAAAATTGACACAACATTCACAAAAAAAAGGGCAAAAATAAGCCAATTAAAAAAAAAAATATAAAATAAAATTTAAAAAAAAAAGTAAAAATTTAAAATAAAATAAAATTATTAATAAAAAGTCTGTTCTTTTTCTGGGGTTTGAACCTCCTCCATCAAGTTAGCGCTCGATCACAGCTACTGTCCAAGTTACCACTCGACCACGACTATCGTACTTAAGCGGACGAAAAACTGTGATGTATGCATGTACGTGCTCTAATCAGTGACGAGGTAATACACGTAGTAAAAATAATATGAGCGTACCCTCGAATCACATTGACCACAACAAATATTAAAATAATGAATTCCACTTTCACTTATTAACCACTGGTGATTTTCTTTTGCACAAAAACTGACTCCAGGAAGATCCAAACCTCTCCATTCAGCGATAATTGCACGTCCTTGCCACTCCGCGCTTATTTATCCATCGTTGTACCAGTCGCAGTCACCTCGTTCAACGAAGGCATTGGGCCACTGCTACCGAAGGCTGCAGTAAGATAACATTTCTGCTAGCTTATTGATCTTCAAGCTTTATCAAAAAACCCCAATCACAACGTATTAGCCACTCGAAGTACTTAAAATAGCAACAAGTAAACAGAGCCGTTGTTTACCGTGCGGGCAATCTACCCTCTCATACCGTTATAATGATAATGAATTAAATAGATTTAATTGTAAAGGTCGATTTACATCTACAGACACTAAATGTGTCAGGCACGTGCCGTGGCAAACACCGACAGACAACGTTTATTTATGTCTACAGACATTAAGCACCAGGCACGTACCGGAACAGACTACATTTTTATTCACATCTAGCAGAAGCGTATCAGACATCGACAGACATCGTTAACAGATCGCTACGCAGATCAAAACATACGACAAGTCTTTTTGATATAAAATATGAGTTTGAGGTGAAAAAACAAAACAGTGTCCACTAATTAAAATGGACGTGAACTTAAAATATAGGCAAATTAAGTGACCATTCATAACAGTTCATTCATTCAGTTCTAATAGAGCCAATATACATTTATTTAGTACCTAAACCCAGGTAAATAGATACTTTATTAACTCGTTTTCCGACTCATCCTCCTACCTTCCGTAAGTACCAACTCCCATCAGATTAAAAAGCAGAATTCCGAATTGATGGGCGCCATACGTAGGCGAGTCGTGGGCGCATCCACATGTAGCCGTACCACGATCTGCCGCCGCATTATTCATGGGGACTTACTTTCTATCCATCTCGCTCGTGCTTGTGTCATCATCATCAGCCTATGATAGTCCACTGTAGCTATGCTATTCTCTTATTCACACATTCGACGCTGCGTTCGTCAACGAGCTCGACGTCGAGACAGCCTTGTCTAAAATCCTAGCTGTTTTATTTGACATTAGAAATCGAGGCTGTGAGTGAGGTTGTGGGCGAGTTCGTAGCTGTTTTTCGTTAGAGAATACGAAGTTCGTACATTAAACGTCACACTCTCGACGCAGTGTAGTTCCAGCTCACGCCGCATTCGTCGCCGAGCACTAGTGTCGTTTAAAGTACATTAGTGAATACCATTTTAGGCTCGACGCTGCCGCAGCGCTGACACAGCGCTGACAGCAAGGCGGTTTCCTTAGTGAATAACACTGCTGGACGTCGGCCTCTTCTATTAACTATGCATATTAGACGCATTAGGAGGTAATTGCCCATAATCGCCACGCTGGGCAAGGGGATTGGCGATCGCAGTAATGTGTCCACTATGATGACGCTGCTGCCCATCACCAAACTTTTATTAAATAATGGTAAGTGACACTTCAATCCCTTAGCCGATTCTTACGACACCCGCAGGAGGAGTTGAGGTGGTGACAAATGTATTCTTACTGCCGTCACCACACGGCAACCTTAGTCGACTCTTACGACAACTGCTTGCGTATTAAATAATAAATAAATAAAATAATTAACTTGGGATATCTTACACAAATCGACCTAGTCCCACGGTAAGCTCAATTAAAATTGAGCTGTGGGTATCGAGCGATGATATACAGGGTGTAAGTCTAATACGGGCGAAGCTCTTAACGGGTATTCGTAAATTCGGGAAATTCGTAAATTTCGAGGATTTTTCTCTGTCACTGAAACGAAGAGTGAGCGAGACAATCCTCGAAATTTACGAATTTCGTTTTTCGCGGTAGGGCCGCAGATCATCCTTGATTGCATTGCAACTTGCAATAGATTCATAATAGAAACCATTGCGCATATTAAAACAGATTATAATTTATTACTACACTAAATATTAATATCGTGACTAAAAAGGTTGGGATTCAGGTTGGCATTTGATCGTTAAAATGGTTAACTAGGTAGTGTTCTGCGATTGGTATTAAACTAAACGTAAGGGATTATCCATTAATTACGTCACACCAATTTCATGATTTTTTTGTCCCATCCCTCCCCCTTTTGTCACACTTGGTCACAATTAACTACATCCTAAGTGTGACGTCACATTTATAAACCATGGATTTTATGAATATCATGGGTTAAACTTTTTATTAGGATTGCTTAATAGTATTTTATGCAACTCTTGTTTAAGAGAGGTCAAAAAAGGGGAGTGGCGTGGGTAAAAATTTGAGGCAAAGCCGAAAATTGTTATTAAAGACGCCAGGAGCACTTTTTGACTCAAGTAAACAATGTTGCATACAATACTTTTTCTACGACCACACATAAATAAAATTGTAAATTTGAGAAATATTCTTAGTCAAACACAATTTTATTAATCATCAAGGTCGGACGGGAGACGTCAAAATTAAATAAGAAAGCTCCTCTGTGGTTTACTGTTCATCTGTTTTTTTTAAATTAGTTTGGCAGCCATGTATTTCATTAAGTCTTGTATACACGAAGTGTCTTAAAATGAAAAAAACGCACTGCGTGTAAACCCGAATGCGTTTATAGTGAATAGACAATATAGACTTATTTTGACATCTGTAAGGTAGGGGCTTAAAGGTGTGATCACGACCATGTAAATGACAAATAAAAGTACGGGAGTAGAAAAAATGATTTATAGAATCAACGAAGAGTAAATCAACGATAAAAAAAATAATTGAAAACTTATTCTTCCTCCGTCCTAGGATTTTGGATCCACTCTTTCATGTTCATGTAGTATGGTGAGGTCAGAAACATGGAACTCCTCCCTCCCCCCTGTCACGTCACGCTATATCACATTTTATGGACCCGCTCCCGCCCTCTTGAGGTGTGATGTAGGTAATTAATGGATGATCTCTAAGTAGGATGCTCGTTTAAATCCATTTAAACACAGTTTAATATGAGATTAATTGATCCATTTGGATACACTGTTTTGCTAATAGGCTATTGGATATTTGATACATGGGTGTAGGTAAGTACAGTCAACCCTGTTATACTACTCTTCGTACAAATTGTATGGAAATGTGTAAACCTAACACATTTCCATACAATTTGTACGAAGAATAAGGTTGAAAATATTGGAATGTATGAAATTATTTTTTTCGGATTTTTACAGAAATAATTATTGTCACTGACCCTGTCGCTCCTTTCATCTATTTTTGTCAGATCGAAACTTCGGAGGGTCATGCAAAAAGAAAATTTGTTACTAGTGTCGATTTAAAACACTCCCTTCGAACTTCGTTTTTTTCGTAATTGTATTGTGATGTAAAGTCCATTTCAAATACGAAGGCCCGATTCCAATTGACAAAGTCATTAGGCGTCAAAAATAGGATCAGTGACAGCAAAAGATATAAATATATATTTTATACATACATCGGTGTACGACAATTTGTAGTGGACCAATTAAATGACAAAAGTTTCGAGTGGCATCGGGCCTTCGTATTTGAAATGGACTATACCATTATGTTCACATAAATAACTCTTTTATGTTTTATCCTGGAAATTAAAAATTACTCCTTATGACGGATGGTATCTTACAAAACTCACTTTCGTTTACTCATTCAGTTTCCAGATTTTATCCGAATCCAGGGGCATTTTTAAAAACGACACTCATTTCCTCTTGAACGCCTATCCATCAACTGGCCACTACAAATAGAAAAAAAAGTAAAAAGCCATTTACGAATAAAGAGTTCCATATTCAAATCGTGGCTCGCGACGATTAGCATCCAAGATGGCCGTCCGATTTTCGGCCAGTGATACTGATTTCAATTTCCTGTGTCGGTTATCGTGAGCCTGTCATCTTCGTTTGACAAATAAGTTCATTTTGATGGGTTTCGTGATGGAGTAGTGTATGGTGCATGTCATATTTTATTCTGTAGGTACAGCTTGGTGAGGATTTTATACGTGGCTGATGTAAGCAGGTAGATACCTCGAAGGACCATGTCTTAATCATATTGAATAATGGTTTGATATGATAACACTTGTTACCGAGTCAAGCCAATTTTGAAATGCACATGTTCTCTCATGTGTAGTGCCACTACTACAGTCCAAGATATAATAAGGTATGTATAAAAATATGTCCCAGTGCACTTTAATTCAGTGTAATCAGAACGTCGTAACATATTAGAGAGGTAGAGGCAGACCAAGACGAAGCTACGTGGACCAAGTGAAGGAAAGAGCGGAGGTTGTGTCGTATCAAAGGGTCAAAGTGCTAGCACAGGACAGAGAGGGCTGGAAGATACTTCACCGACAAGAGAATCACTGTTAAGTTTATGATGACGATGATGAACCCTTTTTTTTTAATGCCAAGCCAAAGGCAGAGACGTGGCCTACGATGGAGTTAGTTTGCCCAGAATGTGCCTATTCATTCACCCTTGACTTGAAGGTTGTTGGGTTATATGATCTCGGAAATATAGACGCCGGCAGGGAATTCCACTCCTTGGCAGTACGCATAAGGAAAGAACACGCAAAGCGCTTCGTACGAAATCCTATTTACAAGAGGATTCTTTCGATACATGTTTTTGCACTTGATTATACACAGGACGGCTACATCTACTTACGGCAGTATGGGGAAGGTTATTTTAGAAAGGTTCGTCTCTACACACTCGGCTACTGAAATCTTTTGTCGCCAACATGCCACCAAACTTGACCAGACACTAATGCTACGATCCAGTTCCTTTAGCGTGAAAGTCCACCAATTACACCCAATTGATTCATTGATAGTGTGGAAAGAGTTAAGAAAACTCCAAGTCCAATTTGCCAATGGGTGGCAAAAAACGCAAAGTTCTATCGCCGATCTCTTACGCGAATACCTAAATTCGTCAATTTCGGGGATTTGTCTCTGCCACTCCAACGAAGGCGTCATTAGAGTGACAGAGAAAATTCCCCCAAGGCCTCAAAGGCTCAAAGGTCACTCAATGAGTGACTCGACAAAAGGATCAAAAGGATCTCTCAATAAAAAGGGCAATGCCGGAGGTTTCGATGAGATCCGTAAAATAACTTTACAATGCATATGCTCAGAAAGTGCTCTTCTTAAAGGTAAATATCCACAGAAAGTGATGTTTTTTCGCACGTGTGCGGGAATGAATTTTAATAGTACTTTTCCGCACGGCCTGGTTGTGGTACTGCCGAGATAGTCTGATTTTCCTCGCATAATGCGCTGTAAAATGATGTATAATACACATGTTGAAATGTAGGCTTTTTTCTAACTCGTGTTGGTTTTAAACCACTCGCTTCGCTCTTGTTTTATAGTCACCGACACTCGTCCTAAAAAAGGCCTACTTTCCACACTTTTTTCATAAATAATAAATAAATAAAATAAAATAAAATAACTAAAAAGTCACACACGTAGCTCAAAAATCGCCAAACGGAAGTGGCAGTGGGCTAAACACATTGCTCGAAGAGCATAATTATATATATACAGAGTGTTACAATCATCCAGGCTTTTATTGCAATCGAGCAATGGGATGCATATTAAAACCTATCTTCACCTATTTAATGATAAACTCAATATTTAAAAAATTTTATTTCAAAAAAGTCGAGTAAGACGAAATGTTAATTATTTTAGTTACCTTTTAAAATGAATCGTTAAATATCTGACAATGACACGCTTTTAATTGATCGTTACAAGAAAATTAAATTAATTGTAAGTTAATTTAAATATTTGTCTACTGTTAATATTTTGTAAACGATTGCTATTAAATGCATATATGTATTATAGCCATCCATTTTAGTATAGGTAGTGCCACGACAGTTGAGGTCACGGATGTCATGTACCTAAACGCATAAATTTGCACAGGGAATTTGAAATATGTAAGTGTTCTTTTCAAATATAATTGCAACTGTAAGATGGACCGCAAAGTTTGTCCAAGATATTTGTTTCAATATATTAACGCTAGTCACATTAAGCATTTCAGTCACTCAGTAGATTTTTAAAATTAGTACTTTATTTACATATGTGTGTAATCATTCACCTCAACTCTAAAGGTTGACTGGTAGAGAATGCCTTATGGCATTAAGTCCGCCTTTTGTACATCAAGTTTTATTTTGTGCAATAAAGGTTAAATAAATAAATTAATAAACTCTCGTGAAATTACTTTCAAGCCCGCATGATGCTAACACACTGTATATCCTATCTCTTACGTACCTGTAGTGTCTCAGTATTCTGATATTCTCCCTCTATGTCAAGCTGCGCTCGCGCGGTTGGCAGCGCCGTATTTACGCTAAAAGGCACCGCTCCTTAATAAACAAATGACGCGCGCGCGGATTTAAGACCGCCCGGTGCAATTATTTCTGTTCCTTAGTTGTGTTGTTGCCAATGCTTATGGAATAATCGCGAACGTATGAACCAGTCTCACCTTCAGAGGCCCGCGGTACCGCGGACCACGAACGAAGTGTTGCCTCTCTGTCACGCTTACGTACGAATTCACAAGTGTGAGAGAGAGGCAACACTTTGTTCGTAGCCAACATACCATTCTGCAATCGTACCGTAAAGTAGGGCTA
The DNA here is from genome assembly GCA_025490895.1 of Thaumatotibia leucotreta. Taxonomy (NCBI): domain Eukaryota; kingdom Metazoa; phylum Arthropoda; class Insecta; order Lepidoptera; family Tortricidae; genus Thaumatotibia; species Thaumatotibia leucotreta. Next base: position 87,582 of record JALPQI010001917.1, read on the forward strand.
TTTTGAGATTCACGTCAAAACAATATTTTAGCAAGATTTATTCTTAGCGTGCATTGGATTATTGCGATAGGAACATTTATTTGGGTCTAACATTTTTAATTTCCATGTTACTTTTCTCGCGGCTATCCGTCTCTTTTTAAGTGTATTTATGAAACAAAACCGTTAGGTACTGCTTTTAAACTCAAGATGTGCTAAAATTGCAGATTTCGATTGACAGGATTGTCCAAATATAGCATATCAGATCAGATACCAGGTATATTTATAAGCCCTTAATAGAAACATGAGTCATACCAAAATTTTATCGATTTTTGCCCTTTTCTGCGAGACTTTTGCCTCCCTTAATTTCCAAAATAACCACTAAAAAATCTAACTGATTTCAAACGATTTATTCAAGATCCCATCATCAGTCCTCGACTTGGTGTTAACGGGGCCATCCCAGGGTTATACCAGTCATGGGGACGCCTGCCATCCTTTACTAGCATTAGGCCACTGAAGGCGGAATGATGAGGGTGTAGATTTGAGGCCAAAACGGCCTCCGGAGGCGGCGCTTCGTAACTCGGAGCCATGCTGGTGGTGCTGCAGATGTAGCACCAGCAGCATGTGCAGCGGCGGCAGACGGAGAGGTTTTTAGTGGGTAAACTCGGGGTCCCATCAGCCCGTAACGAGGAGTCCCACATAACCACCCGGGTCCGTCCCACACCCGGGTGGTATGCGTAAAACATTTTTCCTCTCCTTAAAAAAAAGGGTTAGGTATACCAGTATAAGATAAAAAAAATCGGTTCACAATTCTTGGAGTTATCGAGTAGCGTACGTACAAAAAAAAGTTCTTATTCCTGGTTGGAAAGTGACGACGTTCCTTCCCGCCACCGACCCAGTCTACGCTTTCGATGTTGGTCCCATACTGAAAGTTCATCGTATTGGTTGGTAGACTCGGTCGGTAGCGGGAAGGAGAGTCGTCCTTTTCCACCCTGTACAATGTGCCCATGAGGAAAAGGAAGAAAATCAACAGCGGATTTCTGACCAAATTTGAAGTTAAAAATGTCATATGAAGTTTTCTGGATTCAGTCTATTTTAAGAGAAAATTAGATTTTTTCTTTAAGCCGTTTTAGACAGTTACGCTATGATAAACGCATTTTAGGAAACGATTTTGTCACCATGTTGTCTTTGTCTTGTCACACTTAATTGACAGACATCAAATGAACAAAAAAATCTTTAATTACAAGCAAATGTAAAAAAAAAACCTTAAAGTGCATTTTTTTGTGTATTAAGGCATTCAAAACATCAAAAAGAAAAACAAAAAAAAATTTTTTTTGCAGATCTGACCAAAACTCATTTCACATTTTTTGCTTCTTTTAGTCTTAGGAATGTGTTGTCAGAATTTTTCCCTTTCCTCATGGGCACCTTGTATAGTCCCGTTGTCCAATTAAGGGTTAAGGCCGCGGTAGCCTGCGAACACCAAACTTCGTACATTTTGGGGATTTGTCTTAGTCACTCCAACGAAGTCGTCATTAGAGCGACAGAGAAATAATAATATAATAATAATAATAATAACATTTATTTCGAGTAACACGAGACTCATACATGATATGGTTAGTTGAATTAGGTGCTTAATACTAATATTAAAATTTAATACAATAACTACATAATAATCTGACAGTGCGATATATGCAAGTCGCAACAATGCCTCATAAACGGACAGTCAATCCTGTCCCCTATGGAACGGAGGATGGGGTTGGGGCTGGCGCGCACCCGGCGCACTAGGGATGTACATCGCTTGCGCATGCTCGTGTAGAAGCAGTCCACTCGCGCTTCCGCGAACATCCCTGATGCGCTACAGAAGCGCGGCAGCCCCACCAGCACCCGGAACGCGTTATTGAATTGTACACGGAGGGCCCCGTAAGCCCGTTGCGTATAGCTCCTCCACAAGCTGCACGTGTACAGAGAGGTACAATACGTTTTAAATAATGTTATTTTAACCTCCCTTGTGCACCGCGCGAACTTACGGGAGATCATATTGGACCTAACTGACAGAGCCCTCCGTTCCCGTTCCATGTCCATATTGTCCTTAAGATCGTGCGTTACAATATGTCCTAGGTATTTAAAATTCCAAACCCTTTGCAATGGAGTGCCGTCTAACCTTATGGGGGGTACTGTAGCTATTTTGTAGTTTTTAGATTCAAATACCATCAAGTGGCTTTTAACTACATTATATTTAAGTCCGTGGTCTATAGCATACTTTTCGCATGTTTCCAGTAATCCTCTTCAGTGTTCGCGGCAGCCTTGGATAGACCAATGCTCGGCCAGCGATGGCAATAACTACACTGGAGGCGGCTTCCTTTATTCCAATTTTAAGTAGCGAAACATCGACGCTAATAGCCGTTAAAACTTTAAAGTGTAAGTATAAATCTATTATGTTATTAAACAAAAGTCATATATCAAAGATAAAAACCGATGTTTACGTTGAATCGTTGAATAGGTTTAGGTTTTGTGTCCCCCACTATCTAACTTTTGATCCGTGGGTCCAAAACATATGAAAAATCGTGATTCATCGGGCTTATATTTAGAATACTTTTAAATAAAGCTAATTCGAACATAATCGGCCCTGCCGTTTTTGAATAACTACGAAACCTTACACTGACATGTATGGCCCGACATGCTTTTGACCAGCTTTTATTTAGGTAGGTAAAGTATTTATGTTGAATGTATTTTTAGATTTTCAATTTAGATATTTATTCGTTTTACCTTGGTTTTAATACTTTTAATTTTAGATTAGATTTCTTTATTCGTATGAGTTAAATATAATTTAGAATATGTTTATGCGACAAATTTAACTTCACCCATAGCAGTGCTACTAAATAAATATTACTTTTGCTAATTATTTTTTTAAGATTTAGTTTGTAGTTAATATAATTCCTAAGTAGTTATTGTTTTTTAATATACTTGTTTTAAATAATTGGTTTTGTTCTACAAAACACTAAAGGTAAATGAACAACGCCAAAATTGATTCGTAATTTGCCAGTGTTGCCGAAAAATAAATACCGAGTTGTAATCTGTGAACGAAATCAGAGCGGCAACACTAATGGGGATATGCGCCGGAGTTCGTAAATTCCGTCCACGATCTTAATTGAGGGGTAGTGCTTATGCTTACATGAATTATAATAATTAAATTGTAAGAGTTCGTGGTCAAATTGTATTTGTTAAATTTTAAAGTATCACGGTCAATTTCTCATATAAACACGTAGGTATGAATGTAGTAGAAGTAGAACTCAGGTCAACATTTTATGAAAACAATCGTGGAAATGTACAAACACCTAACTTTTGCTTCGGGAATCTGTATAATAATAACAAAAATAGTACATTTCCTAACTAGCGCGGGAAAATTTTTTTCTTAGTTTCCCAGTCAGGTTTAAAACTTCGGAGGGCCATCTGTACTAAAAAACGTCGTACGAGACACGTGCAAAAACATTAGGTTTTTCGCACTTGTATCGTAATGTAGGTACTATTTCCTAACTCCTAGCGTGCTTAATTTTCTCTTTCTAAGGCACTTGTTATAAAAAAAGTCGTTCGATACCTACACGTGTAAAAACTTCTTTTTAACTCGGGTGATTGTCGCCCTCGTTTCACTCGGGCTCCAACTTTCACCCCCGTCGAAAAAAAAATTTTTTTCACTTGTATCGAAATGTACTATTATTCACTGATAAACTTAAGTCCATCCCAATAAAAAAGCCTATTATTCCATAGAAGAATATACGCAGGATCATTTATAAATACAATTTAGATTAACATGTCAAACAATTGCCATACCTACCCTAGCAGGGTGCCATGTGATTCTATTTATTTAGTATTAACACCTACTGTATGTAGCATGGTTTGCAATAAACGATATTATTACAGTTAGTAATCACAATCAGTAGCCGGCATAAGGGGGCTGACAGAAACTGGATGCATAAAGCAGCAGACCGAGCTCTGTGGCGAACCTTGGGGGAGGCCTATCTCCAGCAGTGAACAGCAACGGGCTGATGATGATGATGAATCAGTAGCCGTAGCCGTACCATGAGTTGACAACAGGGCCGCGTTTTATAAAGTTACAATTTACAATTTTGCTGTTTTCCTCTCTTTCTAGCCAATATGTGCGTGCGTTAGAGAGGCAAATAGCGAAATTGTAAAATGTAACTTTATAAAACGCGACCCTGGTTGGTTAATAAGTTTAAACGTTTACATTGATTCGTCCATTAATAATCATTCGAGCTTTAAATAAATCATTGCCCATTATAAGTAATTTTTTTTTTTAATTATCAGCTATTTATAGACATTGAATTTTGACATACTTACACTGAAACGAAAGAAGCCTACTTAGTAGATTCAATATAATATTTCTTTGATATAAAACTGATGTATTACTACAATAGGAATAGCATAACCATAAACAATAAACTAAATCTTAAAATAAACTTACGAAAATACAACTAAATTATAAATAAAAAATTTGCCCCAGATCACTGTCGATCGGTAGCGTGCCCAGAAGGCTGGCAGCATTGCCACGTTGAATGGCAATGCTGATCCGCTGTGCTAGATATGAACCAGCCTTCTGGTCACGCGTCAAATCGTACAGCTTCTGCCTCACCTCTTTGAAGACCCTGTGCGCGCTATCCCCCCAGGGTCCTAAGGTCTCCACTGCAAACGGCTCAAATATGAAACCATTGCCTATGGTTGCATATTTGCGCCGCTTGAGCAGCTCTGCTGAGTTGGCAGCTGTGCCAGCCTTTACTGAAGTGCCACGGAGATGAGACAGTGCTAGGGTATCAACACATGTTGCGTCCCAAACCAGCGGCTGTCCCATCTTCCATGGCACGAGGGTCATTCCGTCAGGTCTCTTACCGTCAGTGCGGGCGAGGCCGGTGGGTTCTAACACAGCCGGTGCTCCCGCACTGGCTAAGGCCCGACGGATGATATCGTTAAGGCTGGCATGACGAGGAGCACGTCCTGCACTTTTTGCGCATGATAAACCATGGTGACCCAGCTTGTCAACTGGGTCACCACAGCGACAGCGGTGTGGGGCAACACAGGTCACTCCCAGGCGGAGAGCTACGGACAGGCGGAATGTGGCATTATCGAGAAGCGTTCCAATTGAAATGGACGGCAGAGCATGGAGCCACTGCCCAGATTCCCATTCGGCAGCGGCGAGGAGGCGAGCGCGCTCTGGGAGGCTGGTTGCCGTTTGATACAGGTTATCCCGTACCAGCCTACAAAGCGGCTCGTCCCAAAGACGCTGGGAACTAGGGTTTCTGGGCAGATCGATGCCTGGGCAGGCTTCGCACCACTCATTTCTGGCCTCGTACATTAAATGCATACTGACTTGGTCAATTGAGGTCTTTAATATTTTGGAGCATAATTTCAAAGAGCTATGTGTCGAGGCCAGATATGCGGGGAGCGAAACATTAGTAACGCTTCTTATTCCTAGACCACCATGTCGTATAGGTAAAGAAGCCTGCGTCCATGAGTGGTTGTCTAAATCTATATTTATTATAGAAGCTATGACACTTTTAATAATTTTGTCGATTTTTTCTAAAAGAGAAGGAAATTTCCAAAAATGGCTACACCTTAGGACGTAAGTAAATTTAGGTACAAATAGACAGTATTTGATAATAGTGTATGCTACGTGAGCATTTAATTTTGTCATGCGATCCGAAACTTCGTTGAGGTTTTTAATTTTGTTGTCTATAAAATCGGGAAAAGATTCGTCCAACACAGGTGCCCCTAGGAGGTGAAGTGAGCTTTTCTCTGTAACTTTAATATCTGGAGCCAATTGACGGAATTTTGATATAGCGTGTTCTTTATCTGAACATGTATCGGAAAAGAAAAGTTCACATTTGGAAGAGTTCAGTTCTAGTCCGATACCGCGGAATTCATCAATTAAAACGCGGAGGTCCTCTAGAACTTCGCTTACATCACCTCCTAGAGTGCCGTCATCCAAATACCAAACATTGAATTTTGAATTTAATTTTGTAATAATGGGGTGAATTACTAAACTGAAAAGTGCCGGACCGAGTGGATCGCCCTGTTGGCAGCCTACGGCAGAAGACAGTCGATTTTCTTTGAAAAGCAGATGGGAAGCGTTGCTGTAACATTGCCAAATAAAGTTGTAGATTTGTGGCATTTTTAAACGTGTTTGTGTTAAAAGGGCATCTCTGTTGACACTATTGAAGGCATTCCGTACATCTACCTTTAGTAGGACTTTAGCGGATGTTTGTGTTAAGTGTGCTCTTAGAGCATGCACCGCAGCCTCACAGCCCCCTTTACATCCAAAACCCAATTGGGTCGGCTGGAAGTATTGGCATAGGGGCCCAGATGCAGCGGCACAGGCAATTTTAGCCGCAAGACGGCGGTAGGTCGTACCCACGGCAATGGGTCTAATACCACCATCTTTTTTTAGGAGCGCACACAAATTGGCCCCATACAACGTGCCCGTTACCTCTGCGGTCACTTTCCCTGAAAGCATAAGGTTAATCAGGTCGGCCAGTGACTTCAGAAGCAGTTCGCCGGCGTTCCCTGAACTATGACCGATGAGGTCCTTAATGTGTTGGGGGGTGAGGCCATCCAACCCACCAGCTGAGCCACTCTGGAAGGAGGTGATTGCCTTAAGGACCCCATCGGTCGAAGTAACGAGAGGAGAAGTTGAGAAATCTGGAGGATCGGGGAGATTTTGGTTCGTTGATGGCGTTGGGTGTTTGGCTTTTAAAGCTGAGAGAGTTTCCTCATTATTGGGAGCAATATGGTCAGTTGAAAAAAGTAAACGGACGGCTCCCCTAATGTCACCTTCCCCAACTTTGTTTTCAATGTTTTGATATATGGACGAATTATGTTTCGGGGCTATTCTATTGAGGTCTTCGATAGAATGTGGATGTTGACAGTTGTTTTTTATTTTGGTGGTAAGAGATGTAGCTTTGTTCTGATCACTTACATGTAGGGTTCGATAAGGAAAGGTTAGGAGTTGTTCCCAAGCCTCATAAGAATTTTCGGTTACAACATTTTGTATAGCAGAAGTAAGTTTATCTGCAACCGATACCCTTGCCCCTCTCGGGACTCGTTTTATAATACGAATGCTATGTTTTAGGTGGCATAAAGTTTCTGAAATATCTTGTAAAATTGTAGTGTCTGTAGTTATTGAAACTGTAGGGTCGGCGTTTGTATTGTGTGCGGTGTCTAAAGTTTTGTGTTTTTTACCCAAGTGTACTTTAAGGCCATGTTGGTTCTTAAAGTACCTAGGTTGGGAGCACAGACAACATTGCAACAGATTCTGAGAAAACTCGTTATGACTGGTGATTGATGATGTGTTATCATTATCGCCTGGAAGTGACATTCCGTGATAATTGTTTAAGCTAAAAAGTATAATACAAACTAAAATTAATATTATAAAAACACAAAAAGACAATATAAGCATTCACTGTGAACAGTCCTGGAGATAAACAAGGCTTAGCGACGTTGCGGTGGCAGCAGCCGTCAGTTGGCTTAGACATTCGGCGCATGTCGTTGTCGTGACGTCGACCGGAGCATGTGAAATGCGCACTGTTGCCTAGCAGCGTCTTAGCATATTTGTTGACATTGTTATGTCGAATAAAAACACAAGGCACAGATTCTTGAATATTGAAAATATGATCCCTTGAACTATACCCACATTCATACAAGTGCACAGAACAATTTGCGGCTTATATATCGTAATTATAGGGGTCAAGGGAAAGTTGTATTGGGAAAAATTAATATTAAATACGGAGCCGTTGTGTCAGGTTGACGGCTTTATAAGTAATTATTTAAACTATGAGTAGTTATTTTATTTATGATACAAGTGTTGGAAGTAGGCTATTTCTGAACGAGCGCCGGTTATGTAAAACTGACTGTATTATTGTTAGGTAACAATTTAACAAAGTATTTGTAGAATCCTAAATTGCGCTACATAAAAAATGTATCAGCAGTGTAAGCAAAGTAGTAGGCAAAAGCTAGAGTGTATCTAATGGATATAAATCACGAATAGTTGAAACCGTCGTGAGCTTCGTAAATAATTAGCGATAGGACTAATTAAACGTAGCCAATCGGCCCGGTGGCACGGACTAACTGGAGTAACTGCAGTGTTATTCACTAAGGAAACCGCCTTGCTGTCAGCGCTGTGTCAGCGCTGCGGCAGCGTCGAGCCTAAAAATGGTATTCACTAATGCACTTTAAACGACACTAGCGCTCGGCGACGAATGCCGCGTAAGCTAGAACTACACTGCGTCGAGAGTTACCGCCTACAGTTCGACGACGAGCTGTTCTACGTTAGTGAATACCGTTTTTCGCAGCGCTGCGCTCTACGTCGAAGTGAAGGCTGTCTTGTCGTCGAGCTCGTTGACGAACGCAGGGTCGAATGTGTGAATAAGAGAATAGCATAGCTGGTATAGGTCGCACTGAATGTTTTGAGAATTTAGGAAACTGTATCAATTATGCCTATTTTGCTTTAATTAGAGTCTTTCTTAACTGCTTTTGATAATGTGTACAATCTTGTGCCTTAATAGCTTTTCAAGCGGTTTTTTTGTGATGATGGACCCTGCCGTTAATAACTTATGTACAAAATTTCAGCATTCTCCTCTTCTTATTTTCCAAGAAAAATAATAATTGAGATACATAATTTTTCATGAGTATTTCCGCCTCTGTATATTCAATTAATTCGTCCTTGAAACATATAGTACACTAAAAGATAACGGTTTTTATTGGTTATTAAACACACAATACAACAAATACTTATCAATAAAATACAACTAAGGTCTAAAAAGTAATAACGAAATTAAAAGTAAAAATAAAACTGATAAAAAAAAATCAAACAGCGCAAATATGCAGTGATTGACTCAGGCTGCATGTTTGAGCCGTTTTGGGTGGAAACCTTTGGGCCTTGGGGACCCGGAGCACATCAAGGGTGTTTAAGGAGTTGGCGAAGTGTCTCACGGATGCTACAGGTGACCAGAGGGCTGGTTTATTCCTGGCGCAGCGAATCGGAATCGCAATTCAGCGCGGCAACGCCACCAGCCTTCTGGGCACGCTACCATCTGGCGCAGACCTAGCCCCGTTTTTTATTTGTAAAATGTATACACTTATTAATTTATTTACTTTTATTTTTACTTTCAATTTCGTTATTACTTTTTGAACCTAATACACTTAGCTGAGACTGACAATATAAACCGCATAACTTTCCATGGATAAAAATTTTTTTTCAAGGGTTAACACTTTTCATATTTTTTTTATAAGTTCTGAGACTTCTGAGAGAGAGACGTCACCAATTTTTTAACACATCACATAATAGCCTTTTTAATGGCCTATGAGTAGCATCTTATCGGTCACACATGCGTGTCACTGGTATAGGAGGTTTATGAGATAATTTCGATCGGTATCATACTTGTATTAGCACTTAGTGAAACAGGCCTACTACCGCGAAAATCGAACTGTCACTCCAATGAAGGCGTTATTAGAGTGAGAGAGACAAATCTTCGAAATTTGCGGATTTCGAAGTTCGCGGCAGGGCCGCAGTACCGGGGGCAAACGTGTTAACCGAAAGTCGTAGGCATGTGTCACCGGGCGCGCCGAACGCGGCGGTAATGTCCGCGCCGCTTTGCGCTGCGCGACTTGCCGACCTGTGCGCCGGCGCACTTGGGCCGTTTAATTTAATACGTATAGTTGAATTATCGAGAAGGTGGAATTGCATATGTAGTGGTATCGCGTATTTACATTGTATTGTGTGCTATTGTGTGTGTTTTATCGACTCATGTATTGGCATTATTCGACTAATAGTAAACCTAATTGTAAAGACACAAGGTTTACCTTAAGAGTGTTGCTTTAGTAACACCACTACAAATGCAATTCCATCTTCTCGATAATTCAACTATACGTCTGCGTTACTATTTCACTAAGTGCTAATACTGTGCCGATCGAAATTATCTGATAGAACTCCTTTGCCAGTGACACGCATGTGTGACCGAAAAGATCGTACTCCTATAATAATAATAACAATAATAATAACAACTTTTATTTCGGACGTAGTCCATATAACTAACTACTACATATTTAAAAATAAATAGTACTAATTAATAAAATAATACTATATCTAAGAAGTGTGGAGCTTAGTCCATCTCTGCAGTAGAGGAGAGTCCCACCTATCTACTAACGCCTTCAGGATGCTGTTGGAACTGCCTCGCCAACGGTTTAATAAGGAGGCACATCGCTTTCTCATGATTGCGTCGAACCCATCTACTTGCGCCTCCGCAAACATTCCCGAGGCGCTGCAGTAGCGAGGCAGACCCATCAACATCCTGTAGGCATTATTATATTGTACTCGTAGGTCGCTGTACGCTCGCTGCGTAAAGCTACCCCACAGGCTGCAAGTGTAAAAAGTTTGGCAGTATGCTTTGAATAACGTTACCTTTACTGGAACTGTACAACGAGCAAACCTGCGGCATAGCATATTGCAACGAACGGCCAGCGTCCTACGCTCTCTTTCTATGTCAATATTATCGCCGAGGTCTTCCGTCACCCAATGTCCTAAATATTTAAATTTTTCTACTCTGGGTAGAGGTGTGTTATATAATGATATGTCAGGCAGATCGATGTAGGTCTTGGATTTTGGTTTAAAAACCATTACCTCACTCTTTTTAACATTATATTTAAGCCCATGATTCTCAGCGTATTTTTGACATATAAATATAAGTCTCTGTAATGCTCTAATTGAAGGGCTTAGCAGCACCATATCATCAGCGTAGTTCAAATTATTTATGCATACTCCACCTATATGACATCCGATCTTAGTGCTGCTAAGCTCTTCGATCAGACTATTTATGAAAATAGTGAACAGTCTGGGGGAGGTTAGGCCTCCCTGCCTTACACCGCATTGCAACCTGTACTCCTCGGAGAACGTCCCCCCCCATCTGACCTGGTTTTTCTGGTTGCTATACCAGTATTCCAATATCGCTATTATCTCAGATGGCAGAGTCGTATCTCTCTTTAGTTTATCCCACAACAGATTATACGATACCAGATCAAAAGCTTTTGATAAATCTAAGAATGCAGCAAATACGGGTGTTTTTCTGGTCGTATAGTACTGTACAGTCTGCTTGAGGCAAAGAATAGCACTTTCCGTGGACAAACCTGGCCTAAACCCAAATTGCGCATCGTTGAGGGATGAGTGCTTTTCTATTTGTCTATCAAGCAGACCATCCAGTACCTTAGCTATAACAGATGCCAGCGATATAGGTCTGTAGTTGGATAAGCTAGATGAATCCCCAGTTCTATCCTTGACTATCGGTACTACAATGGTATGCATTAGGTCGTCGGGCAAATAAGAGTGACTCAAAACAGGGAATAAAACATCGCCAAACATCTAGGCAGGTGGTCACCAGCGTACTTCAATTGTTCGACGCTGAGATCGTCATGTCCTGGTGATTTTCCGCCATCCATGCTGTTAACGCGCCGACGTCAAAACCTGTCCCAGAGGGGTGAGGGCTGCGGAAGGTGACGTCACGGATGCAGCGAGCAGCTCACCGGCTTCGCGACACACACGAATACCATTCGACCCGCGCTTCAAGCATATCTCGCGAAAGCTCATTAAAATGTATAAAGTTTAAATTAAAAAATACAAGTAAACATTAAGCAGGAGTTTTCTTGAAGAGTCAACCCCTCAGCTGAGCTGCTCATAAATAGCAGCTCCGAGAAGTGGCGACCGTGAAAAGACTCGACCTAAGTCCAAAAGTAACGGGAAATCGGTGGGCGAGAAGAATATTTCGACCAGATAACAACATCTGCAATCAGCATCGTCAACACAGCTAAGGAGGAAAGTAGCCCATTCCTATATTTCCATAATGTTTGCGATCTGTCCCCTTAATTTGTGTGAATAGTGCTCGGCCCCCCGTTTTCGTCTAGACTTTGAAGTGCTCATAATTCGTAATCGTGGTATATTTATCAGTGAAACAATTATAAAATCGCTATTTATATCGATACTGTGCATGAAGTTAAGAGAAGCCTACTTGCATTCATTAACTACGTAAATTGCAAGCATCAATAGGTGTGTCTACTCAGTGCGATAAGCGAGCGTCCATTTTATGTTGCATCAGCTTTGCATAGCAACTGCTTGTTTCCTACATAATTCACTTAAAACAAAACTTTTCTTTGCGTTAAATTATTGGCTTTGAGCTATTTTTCCATTTAAGTGAAACATAAATTCGCATAAATAGAATATTCCCGGCCTTCAATCCCATCAAACCAGTTTAAATTGAACCCCGTAAAGAATTCGAACTTTATCTTTTAACTTAAGCCCCAAATTAGCTGAAAAATTGTGTTTCTTTAGCTAAAATCTTCTTAACCGTGCATTTCAGTGCTTACGGGTGCCGAACGCACGTCGTGCTGTGCTTTATTGCTGACTGCACGTGTTGCCGTGCGCGACGTGGCGGTGCGTTCTAGTTGACGTGCACGTCATCTGCTGCTTCTCTGCGAGTTCAATTGCTGGGCGACCGATTGTCAACGCTCTGTAATTGGGTTTGAGTGCACAAGTTATTTTGTCTAATTTAATTGTTTGCCCTTGACGCCATAAGCACCGTATTTTTCCTTTTTTATTATTAATAAATTCGTTATAATGTCCGAGGAGGAATTAAAAGAATTGGTACGTCAAAGAGGGACCTATAAGGCTCGTGTAACAAAATACAAAGATTATCTTTCTAATATACAAAAATTTGACCGTTCAAACATAAAAACGTTACAAATTAAAGAATTAACTATTCGTTTAACTAGATTGCAAAATTTGTTTTCGGAATATGACTCGCTTCAAACACAAATAGAAATGAAAAGTGCGAAGTTAGACGAACAGATGGAAGAAAGGGACGCCATGGAAACCCAGTTCATTTCTCTCATCTCTGCCACTCAGGAAATAATTGATTCCCACTTAAAGAATGACGCAGAAGACCGTGGTTCTGACGGTGCTCGAACTGCCCAATCGACTTTCGAAACGGGCCCAGTCAGTAAAATTCGTTTACCAACCATAGCACTCCCGTCGTTTGATGGAAACTACTTAAAGTGGTTGGAGTTTCGCGACACCTTCGAAGCCATGATCCATGCGAACGAGTCTATTCCGGATATAAATAAATACCATTATTTACGCTCATCTTTAGAGGGCAGTGCTAGTGTCGTAATAAAATCACTTGAATTTACCGCTAAGAATTACAAAACGGCATGGGAATTATTGTGTGAACGTTTTGATAATAAAAACTTGCTTATTAATAATCACATGAAGGCATTATTTAACATAGATCAGCAAGCTCGAGAATCCCACCGGTCAATTAGATTTCTTATCGATCACGTGACAAAAAACCTAAGTGCCCTTAAATCCTTAGGCCGCCCGACTGATGCATGGGATGACGTAATCATTTATTTAGTCGCGAGTAAACTTGATCCCACTACGGCTAGAAAATGGGAAGAATATAAGGCTGGCTTAAAAGACTTGCCTGCATTCACCGAATTCTTGAAATTCTTGCGTAGTAGGGCCGACGTCCTGGAAACTATGGTAGCTTGCAGGAGCGAGAAACAAGCCGACAATAAATACCTACAACCCAAGGTCACTAAGTCCTTTGTCGCTGCTGCAACCGCTTCCCGTAAAACAAATTGTAATGTACCGACGTGTCCGGTGTGCCACGGCGCACATAGGATTAGTGAGTGTGTCAAGTTCAAGGACATGAGTGTCGAAAGTAGGTCAAGCGAAGTCTTGAAGTTACATCTTTGTTTCAACTGCTTGAGACGTGGTCATAGCACTGATAAATGTCGTCTTGGTTCTTGCCAGGTCTGTAAGGCAAGACATAATACGTTATTGCATAATTATAGTCAATCGTTATCCTTACAGGCAGACAATAAAACAGCTGGGCCGGCGCCCGTCATTAGCGCGGTCAACGCGTGCGCCGCGTCCGTAGATAACGAAGTTTTGTTATGTACGGCTTTAGTAAAAATTACCAACGTGCAAAATAATAAAACCCAAATTGTTAGAGCTATGCTAGACCCTGGTTCGCAGAGATGTTTCTTAAGTGAGCGCATGAAAAATAAGTTAGGATTTACAAACAATAACAACAAGCCATCTTGCGTGTTCGGTTTAAATAAAATGTCGTTTTATGTCTCGGACAAATGTGAACTCACGTTACACTCATTAACGAGTTCATATACGGCTAATATTCGTTGTTTTGTCGTGGAACATGTAGTGGACAACTTACCTAACAATTATGTCAATACTACCGAATTAAACATACCTGCTGACATACAACTGGCGGATCCAGGATTCTACCGTCCTTCAGAAGTCGATCTTCTGCTTAGTGCTGAGTACTTCTTCAACATTTTGACGTCCGAAAAAATCGAATTAGGACCCGACAAGCCAGTCCTTCAATCGTCGAAACTAGGCTGGTTGGTATCCGGGCCCGTAGGTAGCTGTGACTTTGATGAGAATGAATTTGTATATTGTAATTTCACAAAACTAATTTCACAGAATCTCACACGGTTTTGGGAACTTGAAGGAATTTCCTTAACGAATATTTCGAAGGACGATGAAGATAATATTTGCGAAAAACACTTTTTAGACACTACGCGACGTTTAGACAACGGTAGATTTCAGGTGAAAATGCCATTACGTGAAAATCCAGAAACCGCACTCGGTGATTCCTTCAATATGGCAAGGAAACGGTTCTTAACTCTAGAAACTAAATTAGATAAAAATCCCGTTCTTAAAACGCAATATTGCGACTTTATACGGGAGTATGAAGAACTAGGTCACTTAAATAAAATTGACAAACCAGTCTTCGGTTATTACGCCCCGCATCATTCAATTATCCGAAATAGTGAAACTACAAAATTGCGGGTAGTTTTTGATTGTAGTGCAAAAACTACCTCCCAAAAGTCACTTAATGACATCCAACATATAGGCCCTGTGGTACAAGATGAACTGTTTGACATTCTTGTCAGGTTTAGGCAGCATAATTTCGTCATATCCGGGGACATACAAAAAATGTACCGGCAGATTATGTTAGAGGAATCGCAGCGCCACCTACAATTAATCCTCTGGAGGGATGATAATTCGAAGCCGCTAAGCGTCCTTAGGTTAAACACCGTAACGTATGGCACAAGTTCGGCGCCTTTTTTAAGCGCTAGGTGCATTGTACAGTTAGCAAAAGAATGTCCCGATAAATTGGTATCAGAAATAATTAGACGAGATTTTTATTACGACGATTTCCTAAGTGGCGCTGAAAGTGAAAGCGAGTTAAGGCATATTTACAAGTTAGTTAAGGAAACACTCGCTTCCGCTTGCTTTCCTATTCACAAATTTCGAACTAATTGTCCAGAGATTTTCACTGCTGACTGTACTTCAACTCAGTCGTTAGACTTAAATAAACAGTCCAGCGTATTAGGCTTAATATGGTTTCCTGATCATGACAATTTACAGTTCTCTGTGAAATTGGACAAAGATACCTGTGCCATTACAAAACGGGTAATTTTGTCTAATACGTGCAAAATTTTTGACCCAATGGGCTTGCTCAGTGCATGTACAATCAAACTAAAAATACTGCTTCAAAATTTATGGGTGCTTAAGTTGTCATGGGACGGTGAGGTTCCCGTGCACATTAAAAAAGTATGGATTAAGTTCTTGTCGAATGTGCATGTACTTGCAAGTCTAAAGGTGCCTCGCCATGCTTTGTGCGCCAACCCGACGTCAATTGAGATGCATTGCTTTGTTGACGCATCGAAAGCCGCGTATGCGGCATGTATATACTTGCGGTCTACCGACGGCGTAGGCAATATAGTAGTTCATCTTTTGTGCGCCAAAACGCGCGTCGCGCCACTTAAAGAGTTAACGATTCCGAGGCTTGAACTTTCAGGTGCGTTATTAGGCGCGCGCTTAGCTACCAAGGTCACCAGTGCCTTGCGCTGTTCTGTAGATCGCAAGGTTTTCTGGACGGATAGTTCGGTAGCGTTGGGTTGGATTCGAAATAAACCAAAATTATTCAAAGCTTTTGTATCGAATCGAATCAACGACATCCATGAATTGACCGCGAGAAATACATGGCGGCATGTGCCAACCGCATTAAACCCTGCTGATTTAGCCTCGCGAGGAGTAGATCCAGGTCAACTGCCGGAGCTGAGCTTATGGTGGCATGGGCCAGCCTTTTTATTACTGGATGAGAGTAACTGGCCACAAAACATAGGTTCTACTGACGTAAATTTGCCAGAAATGAAAGAACAGGGTGAATGTTCAATAGTAGCCATGGTCACTATTGAGCAATCATCCCTGATCGCATTTGAAAATTATTCAAGTGTGAATAAATTAAAAAGAATAGTAGCTTATATTTTTCGCTTTATTAATAACTGTAGAAATCGAAACACAAAAACAAAGGGAATCTTAAAACAAGAAGAGATAAAATACGCTTTAACTTACTTAATAAAACAATCACAAAAACAAACTTATACTACTGAGCTATCTACACTTTTACAGGGACGAAAACTTAAATCTACTTCTAATCTTCTACAGTTATCGGTATTTGTAGACGGCGACGGCGTGCTGCGAGTAGGTGGTCGCTTACAAAATGCCGATTGTAAGTATGACAAGAAACACCCTGTCCTTTTAGACAGTAAACATCACTTCACGCGGCTCTTGATGGAAAGCGAGCACCTACGTCTGTTACACGCAGGCCCACAGCTACTCCTTAGCTCCATACGCAACGAGTTCTGGCCGGTAGGTGGCAGGTCTTTAGCACGCAGCATTATTCATAACTGCGTCACATGTGTACGATTGCGAGGTGAAACTATGAAGCCGCTGATGGGCAATCTACCTACAGACAGGGTTACATCATTCTACCCCTTCCAAGTGTGTGGCCTTGATTTTGCGGGGCCATTCATGATTTCCAGTAAAAAGGGAAAAGGCAATCGCATTACAAAATGCTATTTAAATATCTTTATTTGTTTTGCAACCAAGGCCGTTCACTTGGAAGCAGTTAGTGATCTTAGCACTAATGCTTTCATTTTAAGCCTTCGTCGTTTTGTAAGTCGTAGATGTAGACCACATACAATTTATTGCGACAATGGCACTAACTTTGTTGGGGCAAATAATGAATTAGGCCGAATGCTAAGATCCGCTCAAAATTCAGTGTATGAGTTCGGCAACGAGGAACAAATTAAATTCATTTTTTCCCCACCATATTCTCCCACTTTCGGTGGAATCTGGGAAGCAGCCGTAAAATCTGCCAAATTCCACCTAAAGCGAATTATGGGTAACGCGAGTTTGACGTTTGAGGAGTTGAGCACTTTATTTGCACAAATTGAGTCTATTTTAAACTCCCGACCTCTTACTCCTTACTCGTCAGACCCAACTGATCTTTCCCCTCTGACTCCAGGGCACTTTCTGGTGGGGCGACCCATGACTTCACTGCCGTCACCCCCCGTTTGTCTTAAAAACCCTGATAGGTACCAGAGGATCGAGCAGCTGCGCCAACATTTTTGGTAAAGATGGCGGAACGAATACCTCGCCGAGTTGCAGCAACGTACCAAGTGGCGCCAGAAACAGAAGGAGCTCAAGGTTGGAGACCTAGTGGTTTTTAAAGAGGAGAACACCCCACCGCTTAAATGGAGGCTCGGAAGAATCCACCACCTTTATCCAGGGGCAGACGGAGTCTGTAGGGTTGCAGACTTCACCACGCAGAAGGGTATCGTCAGAAGAGCGCTCAACCGAGTGTGCCCCCTGCCCTGCATGACTGAGCTTGAAAGCAGCAGCTTTCAAGGGGGGGACGATGTTAACGCGCCGACGTCAAAACCTGTCCCAGAGGGGTGAGGGCTGCGGAAGGTGACGTCACGGATGCAGCGAGCAGCTCACCGGCTTCGCGACACACACGAATACCATTCGACCCGCGCTTCAAGCATATCTCGCGAAAGCTCATTAAAATGTATAAAGTTTAAATTAAAAAATACAAGTAAACATTAAGCAGGAGTTTTCTTGAAGAGTCAACCCCTCAGCTGAGCTGCTCATAAATAGCAGCTCCGAGACATGCCTTTGATAACATTCGATACATCTTTAGCCGTAAAGATAATGTTACATATCGGCGAGACATCCGATCCAGCACCGAAAACCTGCGACGCTGACCCTAGTGGAGATTCTAGTCTAAAGTGTCTCCGGAACAGGTTAGCAATATCAACAGGCACATGCACTCCCTCCACACTGGCCGGGAGACTAGGTCTATGGTCCAGCTTTTTGGTGTTCTTCCAGAATTTAACAAACTTTTTATTCGAATGATGCTGTGCGATTATGTCCATTTTTATTTGTTCCGCATTGTTCTGGCACCATTTAAGCCTTGATTTAAATATTTTTCTGGAATTACACATATTCTGATAGTACACACCAGCTTTCGGCCTACCATGTGATAACCAGGCCTTGAACCATAGTCGCGCCTCCCTGTGGGCGTCCCTCACGTGCTTGTTCCAGCCTGGTACATGTTTGGTTCTGCCACTGTGCTTACTAGTACTCGTATATGTCAGTTCGGCACTTTTTGAGAGTGTATTAATAATTTCCTTATACATGTCATTCAATAGTAGCCGATGACTTGTATCTGAACATATTTTATTCGCACAGTTGCAGAAATCTAAATTAAAATCTATTTTCTTTAACTTACTATTACAATGGTCGCGGTATCTATCAATCTGACCAGGATCGCGTTCGCCCCATCTTATTTTATTACGTATCATATTGGCACACATTGGGTCTTGAGATACCAGTGAATTGATGTTACATTCTAATAAGACTGGATAATGGTCAGACCAATAGATATCCTGTAATACTGATACATTCGAAACTTTTGTCTTAGCCGCATTAGTAACAACGCAGTGGTCAAGCCATCGCCGACTACCGTGTGCTTCGCTTACGAATGTGAAAGTGTCCGCCGGTAAAATATCCATGTCTATGCATGTCCATGACTGATCTTCACAGAAATTATCATGTTCATATGAAAATTGCTCACCTGGATGTGCATTGTAGTCGCCTAACATGAATACACATTGAATATCCTGGCTGTCAACGATTGCACTGATCTCACTCAGGCATTCCGTGAATTCAATGAGATTTTCATTTGTATCTGTGGGCATGTAAATGGAAAAGACAAGTAGCGAGCGATTGTGTACCACAATTTTGATCGCCGCTAAACGTACGCTCTTACACTGTACTACTGAAACTATCGGAAATAAATCCTTCCTCCATAGTAGGGCAACTCCACCGTGTGGCCTGCCCCGCAACAGGCCGGCCGAAGAATCTACTGCAGATTTACCAGTAAACCCGAAATTGTCGTCAATGCTGTCCAAGAATGGTAAGTCATGGCTAAGAAGCCAAGTCTCCTGGAGGCTCGAGGGCTACAATATCAGCTGACTTGCACAGTTTTCGTACACACTCGGTAGATCTCTTTATGTTTTTACAATTAAATGTAATTATTTTCAGAGTTTTATCCATTATTGTTTAACGGTCCTTTGGTGTCTGTTTTATTTATGAGACTTATAAAACGGCGATAAGATACTCCTTCAGGCCAAAAATTACTCTTCATAAATATCTCAATTTTACTGTTAGGCACGAATATCTTAAAGGAATTATACGGTTTTTGTATCTTCATGTTCATTTTAATAGGCAATACCTTTAAGTTCGTTTTCCTTACAATATAAGCTTCAATGTCAGATAAGGATACTTCCTTCGCTACATTATAAATATAAATAGGAGCACTGGATTCCGCCGCTTTAAAGTTATCCAGAGGATCTGTAGTCGCTATTCCTTTTTGTCCAACGAAGGGGTCATTTCCTTTATGCTTCGGATCCAACTTTTTCTTACACTTCCTGTTTGGTGTTTTCCATTCGCCATCTTTAGCAACAGCTGCGTATGAAGCTTTATTCTGTGGTTCAACTTGTACGGCCGTGTGTTTGGGAGGCGCATTATTTACCAACTCATTATGATTTTCTTGACGGTCAGACTGGTATGTAGATAAACATGGCGACAGTAGAGAAGAGACAGAGGCGACTTCAGGCACAACTATGCCGGCGACACAGTACTTGTGTCAAAAACGCTTGTATTTCTATCCCAATGGCATTGGAGTAAGAATTTGATTTATGCTGGTGGCATAAGAATAAGATTACCTTTATCACGTATGTATCTCACTGGTATAGGAGTCAGATTTTGTTGATCACAGCTGCTGCGTCACCGGCGTCGAACGTGTTAACGCAACGCGGCACATCATTTACTCACAGTACTGCATTCTGGCCATTTTCCGCAACTCGACATGAAATGTGCCTATTTTTCAAATTCTAATTAATTTTATTTTGCGCGGTCTCAACGCTGGCCCAATATTTATTATGAATTTCTCATACACCGTTGAATTTCTTCGCTTATTTTTTATGCACGCAGGTTTCGTCACCAAGTTTTCCTTCACCGTAAAGCACTTATACCAATTTCGTGTTATACCAATTTACTGCTTGACCACGAACGCTGTTTCACAATATAATTAATAGCACAAAAGTAACGTACAGTATGGAGAGTTGGAGGCACCCTGCTTCCCAACGAAAGTGTGCCCCCCCCCTCGATTTCACACAGTTAAGGCCTGGCCACGACAATGTCCAAGGCGACCGGCTTAGCGGAAAACCATACTTGCGAGAGGGAGTTCCTATATATCCATCTTGCTCCAACTTATGAATTCGCTCGCTACCGGTCCCCTTAAGGTGCGTTTAAACCAAAAGAACTTCGCTGTTCTAGCGCCCGTTCTACGAAATCAACCAATCACGTTTTGTTCACCGATCGAATTTCGTAGAGTGGGAGGTTAGAACAGCGAATGCTCTTTTAGTTTAACCGCACCGATAGGCACAGGTTTCACCGCGAGCTACTAATATATACTCGCCCGGCTGTAATAACTGATAGCCGGGCGTGTATCGCCGTGTCTCTTTTATTTACACGAGAATGCGTATCTTTTCTTCGTGATTGGCCGTGTTCGGTCGTGGCCAGGCAATTATTATACCCTGGTATGTCTAATATTACTCGCACAAGCATAGCGCGGGTGTACCTACACGAGCTGACAGTGCGATTACCAATGTGTTTGTTTCATACATTTTATCAACACTGTTCGATGTGTAGCTGCGTGGTGGCGGCAGTGAGAATACATTTGGCACTACCATAACTGGACCTGTACTCGTGGCAGCACTAGCGTTGAAAACAATACGCAGCTTTGTGGTGGCGTAGTGGTCGCGCAATACGCCATGATGCGGTTAATACGTATGACGGCGTGCTTGTTTGTGTTGTTTTGTTTCTGCCATGTGTCGACTAAGGGATTGTAAGATCACTGACTATTGATGACAGCAGCATCGTCATAGTGGACATTACTGCGATCGCCAACCCGCTTGCCCAGCGTGGCGAGTAACAGGAGAGGCCTATATCCAGCAATGGACTCAAATAGGCTGTTTTTTAACTTTTTAATTAGCTTTTAGTAGATGAAGATGTGTGTATTTTTTGGATGAGAATCGTATAAATCATTGGTGAAATCTTTATAGCGTCATCTCTAATTTGTTGTCAGCGGCTTTACACTATGATATTACATGCGTACCGTATACCATACCGTGTATTCTACTTGCACTACTTTACCACGAACCCGCGCAGTGCTCGGCTCAATACAGTAAGTTAAACAAATGTAACATTCGACTGCAAAACGTAGATTCTCTAAATCGAAACCAACAACATCTTATACCCCAAACAGAGCCACATAAAAACCACCCTCAAAACCAGAAACTAAGATCGAAAATAGATTGGTAACCGATTCAGATCATAGAACTAAAACCGCTTATTTAATTTTGTGTTATCTCTTAAAGGGCTAAAGTAGGTTTTCGTTTGAGATGTAGAAATGAACTTAAAGGATAAGATTAGATAAGTGGCCCTATAAGGAACCTGCGAATGGCCTGCGTGCTATGTTGGCTATGGTACTCTACTCTACGTTCCATATGTGAAAAATAATGAGATGCATGTGCAAGGTTATATAAAATTTACTAAATTGGGATAATATCGAATGTTTTAAAATATTATCGAACCGGGTTACTTACGTATTTAAGTCGATGATTGTTCATGATGAGTGAAGATAATGGTTCGATAATATTTTAAAATGTTTGAGTCTCAGGTTAGTTATAATTCTAATATTGAATGCTGCAAATAGTAGAGAAACAGATTAGTTAAGGGCCGATTTCACAATCGTATTGTGATTTAGGGTTAGGATTTTGGTCGCATTGACTGGACAGGGAGTCAGGGAGTTTCTCCTTTCGAAATTACCCAGCGTATTTTGACATTCGGAATTACCCCAGTACACCCTGTACCACCTCAGACCACCCTATATGTAGGTACAATAAAAAAGAGTTTGTATTTGAGAAAATGTACTGACCTGATTTTCAGTTTTCCCTTGTTATATAATAAATAATCACGAGCTATATTACTGCATTTCATTCCACAGATGAGGGTCTACCGCGAACCACAGTCGTCGTGTTGCTTTCATTGTCATGCTTACGTACGAATTTACGAGTGCAATAGTGACAGAACACATCGAACGTTGTTGACTGATTCGATGCGTATCGTTGACACGTTGGTAACCTTTTGGCTATTTTAGGTAAATTGAGAATCGAGCAATCTGCGAAAACAGAATGTATGCCAGATGTCTTCAGAACCTTGAGAATTCAAATGGCAAAGTTACTTTTACATATACTTGTTGTTGTTGGTGTTGTTGTATTCTGGCCATTTTTTCCGCAACTCGACATCAAACGTGTCTATTTTGCGTGGTCCCAACTGTGGCCTAACTAGTACTTGTTGGGGACTTCACATACACCCTTGAATTTTTTCGCAGGTGCATGCAGGTTTCCTCACGATGTTTTCCTTCACCGCAAAGCACTTGTGAATATCAAATGATATTTCGTACATAAGTTTTTGAAAAACTCATTGGTACGAACACTACGAACCGGGGACCGAACTCACTACCGCTGCGTGGCAGCCGTGCGTTTTACCGCTAGGCCACAATCGCTTACACATACATATTATTGCGAAGGAAAAATGTAACAAGAAATACCTCCGTACTTGGTAGTAATAGTAACCCTGCCTACAAAGCTGAATGTACCAAATGAGTTACGTGCTTATGTCTACATATTCGTAATCAGTAAAAAATACGAAAAAACTGGAATTTTGAAAATTTGTACATAAATAAAGTTAGATGTGCCCTTCTTCGATAAGACTGCAGAATATAAGTTCGACTGAGGAAGTAACTATAAAAGTAAAAGTAGCTAATTTATTTGAATCTATCCACTCTGTTTTGGAGTTCAGTTATATCAATTTTGATTTATCAAACACAAGACGGTATGATGTTATTACAAAACCAAGATCAAAAGAAATTTCAATTAGTTGATTACCTCCTATTTGCATTTGGCTCAGTCGACCTGTTACTTAAAAAAAACACATAAGCTGGATGCCTATGGAAGTATTTGCTATACTAATGCGTACTAGAGCAATTACGGGAGGCTTTTAGGCAGAAATCCTGTGCGCGCGCATGTTAATGGCGACGCAGGCGCGCGGGCAAAAGGCGGCGCGCACACCCGGTGGCGGAGTTGGCCAAGAATTTTCCAAAATAATATTGGAATCCGGATTATCACAGATCTTTAACCTTTATATATATTCAAAGATTTAGTTCGTTCTTACATCCCTATGTATACAATCAAATTAGCTCAAAATTTTCTTTCCAAGAATACTCTCTCCGAAAAACAAAAGTTAAAATGCAAACATAACTTCAGTCTCTTCATTATGACAACATAGAGAAGTTACTGAGAGTTGTACAGTGAATGTACACATTCGTTCAACATGTACACGCAAAGACGCACAAACATAGACACCTACACATATACGCATATTATGTATACACAAATTCCTCAAATCTTTAATCATTCATGTATTTAGAGGTTATTTTAAACATCTTATCTCAAATATCCCGAATTTGATTACCTGCAGTGGAGTACAGGCTTTGCTTAGTGCAGAGGAACCAGGTTAACTATTCTTGTAAACCGATACCATGATGGTGATACCATGGTGTCCATGGTCTTATGTCTATGTTTATTATATCTATTCAGCCTGTGTCTACCCACTGCTCGATTATAGGCCTCTTTTTTATTATGTTACTTTCGTCGGTCCAGTGCTAGTCGCACCCACTGTTTTATTGCCGTTCGGCAGATGTCGTTGCATCATCTTGCCAGTGGTCTGCCTGCGGATCTTCTTGACCACCCTGGCCACCATTCAGTAACCTGCATCATCCACCTCCCATTGCTTCTTCTCACCAAGTGTCCTGCCCATCTCCACTTCAGCTGTGCGATTATTAACTTTTACATGATCAAAATGAATATGAGGATCAAAATTAATACCACTAGCAATAGGGACGGCGAATAATTTTTCTTTATTCGTCTGTCATAATATCAATCTGAAATGTTGCATGGCGTCATCCCTAGGATCAAATCATACCTAGTCGACTCGTGACGTTACAAACCCGTACTCCTGAATTTTGACGCGCTCCATATTGGTAAATATTTAGTTCAATGACCAAACAAAAAAAAGTTTCTATTTTTTGATTATGTAACTAATAATATATATTTGTTAAAAACAATTAAAAAGAAATGGGTTAAAAACCCAGCCGTCATGTCTATTTATATGTGTGTGTGTATATAAGGTGAAAAACGACCTTATTCTGTTGATATAAAGTTCAAAAGTAAGAAATATTGTGCCCTTTATTTATTTAGTCCATAGTAATAAACAAGTTAATTCGCAAATAAATTAAAGCCTCTACCTCCAGCAGGTGTACACGTCAATATTTTATTTATCGGCGCGCGGTATCCGGCGATATCTCGGCAGAGATACGCGATGGCCACTGGCCAAGTAAATGAGGCCTGGGGACACTGCCGCGGCGAGGTGTACCTTCACAGTAAAAGGCGTATAGTGGTACCAAAACGTAGTCTCTTGCGACCTTGTAAAGTTGAGGAAAATGCATGTGATTTATTCGCTTCTTTATAGGAGATAAAAATAGAAGAGTTGACGTAAAACTGCAAAGTTACCTGCGTCAAAGGGTAAATTGTGTGTAACATGACATCTATATTTGGCTCCTGTGAAAAAGGATTATAAATTTTTTTAACCCTTAATTCGACAATGTCCAAAATTCTTTGTACGGTCTTTGACCCACTTTTCGTATTTTTTCGAACCGGAATTATTTGAACTAGTACCAAGGAGGTTTGAACATACGAGCATCCCCTCTTTCTGTCGAATTAAGGGTTCAATGATTTACCTTAATATCAATGGCATAATAGAAATACGGCGGGTATTGTGAGAAATACAAATAGTATTCGGTTTGGACATTGATTGCACGAACATTATTCCATTTTTTTAAAATTGTTTTTTCGGTATTTATTTTCAAAACTGCACAATGTGCATACACTTTTAATCTAACTAACCTAACCTTGTTTCGCAATATCAGCAAACAATTTTCGTAATTTTTTTTACCTCTGAAAATCAACACTATTTTCAAACATTATTTTATTCTTTACAAATAGTAACATATAAAGTTTCATAGTAGATAGTGTGTGACGAGTAAGACAGTGTAAGCGATTTATCCACGTTTCCTGTCAATGTGAATGCGCGGGAGTGGATTTATTGCATAATTGATATCCGGCGGCCGACGATGTCGTACAACTTAGAGTAAGCTAGTGGCATGCGAAGATGGTAATTTGATAAGTTTTTTATTTGTTTTTACGCACAATGTTTTTTTCATACAGTTAAAGTCACCGTCAATAAAAATTGCCAACAAAGAAACAAACAACCAGATCCGGTGACAACCAGAGTCTTTCGCAGTAATTTTTTTCTATGGTAAGCACATCTGTTACGATATTGTGGGATTATCCACATTGTAAAAAAGTAACACCAACATCAATTTGTTTAATTTTAAAAACAAATTGATGTTTTCCAATCATGAATTGATTACAGCGCCCTCTCCTAGCAAATTCAACGCAACGGAATGAAAACAAACTTTGTACCTACCTGTTCAAAATGTTCGTAATTTTCTTTTCAAAAACAAATTTATGCATTTCGTTTTTCACGGTAGGGCCGCTGTATCTATGCAAATGTGGATTTACACCAAACGAGCGAACGCTCTTTCTATCCCCACTCTACGAAATTCGTTCGCTACACAAAACGTAATTCGTCGAAATTCGTTGATTTCATAGAGTGGAGGTAAAATGAGCATTCGCTCGTTTGTAAATCCATCTCTATTGAATCAACTCTTGCCATATCATTCTTCTAATCCATTAAAACAGTAAAATACTGCTGATATTGAATGGTTTATTTCCGGGCAGGCAGGTTCCGGGTACGAATTCTCTAACTTTAACTCTCTCCCTTCTTCCTCTACCTAGCGTTATCCCGGCCTTTGCCAGGGTCCGCTTTCCTGCTGCATTTCCTCCACTTTGCGCGATCCTGGGCATCCTGTAACTTTAACTCTATAAAATCACTAAATTTGTTTCAAATCCTCCTCAAAAACTGTTCAAACAAAACATTTTGACAAACAGTCCGCTGGGCATAAATCAATCGACTTAAATTTATCGATACAATCGACAACGTAATACCTCTTCAATCCCGAGACAATCGATACGATGCTATCACACCGGGTCGATAGGATCTTGACGGGCACAATCAAAGTACAATTAATTAGGGATATACGGCAGCGCACAATGAGATCTGGATCGACGTGTTCTGTGTTCGACATCCAGTGATGGGTCCCTATTTGACATGCACTAAAGACCCTCCATCATCATCGTCATCAACATATCAGCCGAAAGACGCGCACTGCTGAACATACCTGTATCCAGCGGACTCCTGCGGCATTCACCAGGTCATCATATCCTCAATTAAAGGTGTAAAAAGGTAGGGTTACTACCAACTAGGCTACAGATGCTGACTTTGAATAAATAAATGTCATGTAAGAATCTTGTAAAAATTGACGTAATCCCACGGTAAGCCCTATTTATGTTAAGGCTTATATTTTTGGGATCCCTGAGTAATATCGTCGTTTATTACCTACTCATGGCAAAAGCAGATAGGCAGTGGTACTTAGATATCTGCTCGCAGGGGCCCGTTTCTTAAAATCTTGTAACTGGAAGCCTGTTTTTAATACAATAAATTTTAGACTTTAGGTTCATGGGGTCCCAGCGTATGCAAATTGTTGGCTGAATTCGCGAAACGTCTGGTTGACGTAACTAAGACCGAAGAGCTGGCGACTTCCTCGCCCAACGCAATAGTATTGCGATACAACGAGAAAATGCCGCCAGTATCCTAGGTACAATACCACAAGGACCAATCTTAGATATAAGTTAGGTTAGTTAGATTTCATTTAAGTATACAGGGTGGAAAGGGACGACGTTCCTTCCTGCTACCGACCGAGTCTACCAACCATTACGATGAACTTTCAGTATGGGACCAACATCGAAAGCGTACATGGAAAATTGACTTTTCCATACTATTGAACTCTAACTCATCACTCACTTTGTATGAGGGGTTCATTTTTTTTTTACATATTTCGATGTTGGTCCCATACTGAAAGTTCATCGTAATGGTTGGTAGACTCGGTCGGTAGCGGGAAGGAACGTCGTCCCTTTCCACCCTGTATAAACGGTACAGTTTTTTAAATAAAGACCGAAAAATAGATTACGACTTTCGCTTGTATTACTAATTTTTGAGAAATAGGCTCTAGTTCTGCAAAACCCTACGCTAGCTTTTAAAAGTTTAGACAGCTAAAAAGGCCGCGTTATCAAATGCTATCGGCTAATCAGTATCTGTGGCGAGCGATGTGCCGATAGCGATAGCCGAGATAAATGCGCGCCGAAATACGCGCGAGCAAAAAGACCCGGGCATGGACGCCGGCATTCTGTAGAGAGCCAGTATTTTTACAAGCTTTTATTTTTTTTACCTGTTTCGATGTTTGTCGGCAATAAAATGATTTTTGATCTTATTCCTGGTTACCGATTATGCTGAAATTTTATATACAATTATGTAAGTAGGACGACAGTGCATGCGTAGTCAAGTCCAATCGCTTACGCTCTATAGCGTGTCGTAGTTTTCTATCTTTCTCACTGTTTCTTTTTAGTGCGACAAAGACAGTTGTGTTTCGTTTTTTATCATAATTTTGTAATTTCTCAGGTCACGTGTAGGTAGGTACACCTGCACCTTAGTACTAGGGACGGAAGATAAGTCCCTAGTAGGGACGTAGGGACTTATCTTCCGAGTGACAAGTAGCTATACTAGCTATCTATATA